>LOND01028831.1:51490-65833 GCA_014220965.1 Paragonimus kellicotti | reverse complement strand
TTTTCCTTCTCCACCAACAGTGCGGTAGTGGAAGCCTAAGTTGGTGTCCTTCGTAAACTGTTCTCGGTAATCATAAGCCTTTGTGAAAAGCGCGTATTGAACAAACAATAACCTCTAGTGCTTCTTTGTATGTTTTAACGTCATAACCGTGACCAGCCAAAAGTTACTGTAGTATATCATGTAGAAGTACCTTTGATGTAACTGCTGGAATCACATAAAAATGTGGAACGTCGAAAAATAACAATCGTATTTAAACAACCGTGATGCTTCTGGGTTGATAAGCATAAACCAGATTTACATTTTCGATGTAAACGTAAAGAAGTCAGTTATTGTAGAATCGTTGAATAAATAATCCAGATTAGATAATCGGTCCCACGTTCTGATGAACAGGTATGTACGCAAATGACACGAGAGTATAACGATGAGACCATAACAATAATCAGTGGAGACAAATTTGAGCCAGACAGTGATAACACACCACTAGAGAAATTCATACCACGGTGTTAGCTTAGATGGAAGAAATCAGTCTTAGGTAGGACAGCTCATCAACCCCAAAACCATGTGTTGTTTGACGTTCAGGGCTAAATAAAATAACAAGTCAACCGGTTCATGACGTTGCAGATGAATCAGCAATGATTATTTTTTTGAAGTTAAATGCTTCAGACCAAAAATTAAAGCAAAGCGTCGGTTTAAAACTCCGTCTGCCACAATTTGATAAAGCCGTATTAACACTGCAGAAGAACTGGACAACAGCGAGTTCGAGCCCACTTTGATTGTTCTTATGGGCAGCCTAGATGGCCCTCAAATGATCAGGTTGCATGACAGTAAAATCTTGTAATGTGAAATCTGAAAAGTTATTCGCTTTACTATGATCCAAAGAGAACATGGACGATGGACTGAACTGTTTTCCACAGGGTTTCTGTTGGCGCTTCGTTTTTAACATGTATATCAAACCCACAGTTTCATTGGGGGGTATGCATTATCAATGTGCATCCAAAATCCCCTCGAAACAGTCACACAATGCCGAAGTAATTAATTTTGGCAAGCCTGTTGCACAAACCTATGGCGGTAGTAGCTTTCCTGTATACTGATCACAGGACTGAGTAATCCAGATTCCGGATATAAGCCGATTAATGATGTTACTATTACAGTAACCACAATCACTATTACGGAAGTAGTCAGAGATGAGCCATACAAACCAACAAATTAGATGTCACAGCACATTCGTTGCAATTGACAACTAACTGTCGACCATGAGAAAGCCAAATCAGTTTTGAGGAACAGCTGAGATGTGAAAATCAGGGCGAACTAGACAGTAACTATCCAAGAAGTTGAATGTAGACAGAAGGATCGTACAAACGCGAGCCGAACAGCTTGAAAGACACAAGAGTTACTCACTGACTCCTGAATGCAGGCTCCTTACGTGTAGGGTAACTAATATACACGTCGGTGTTGCATAGTCTATTCTAGTTTTCACTAACCTCACAGAAAATGTATGGAGGTCAGAACGGCAAAGACATATAAGCCAAGAAGAGTTCCGCCTTGAACGTGAATCCAAGAGAATGCAAACCTGAGGCGGGCTATGGGGCACAGGATATAGCGTAGGCACAAATTCGTCAAACAGTTGGTCCCAGTGACCACCAGCGAAGTGGTGGACAGCTGTTTCGACCTAGTTGGGTCTCATCAGCACCACGCACGCCGGAGAATCGAACCCACGACCCGTGAATAAGTGGCAGATTGTAGTTCCAAGCACTTATCCACTAGACCACGGGGTCACGGTCACCGGGGTTGCAGGAAGGTATGTGAATTAGTTTCCTTAGCTGTTGAGCATCCTGCACACTCATTAGGCTGGAATCGTGGGTTCGATTCTCCGGCGTGCGTGGTGCTGATGAGACCCAACTAGGTCGAAACAGCTGTCCACCACTTCGCTGGTGGTCACTGGGACCAACCGTTTGCAAAACCCTTTCTCAACCCCTTCTGGGGCTGTGGTGATGTTTGCAGGCCAACCATAAAAACGGCTGAGTGATTTCAGTTCATGAATGGAAGGGAAAACAACAGCTAAGGAAACTAGAACAATGCAATCAAACTAATTGGTCTTTCGGAGCTACATTTACCTTGTGGCATCGCAGTGAAAAGCTACGAGATTGGAAGGGAAGAAACCAGTCATCAGTTCAGGAACTCATACATGCAATAGAGGTTCTATACATTCATGGGAATTAATCTGGATGAATGAGGGAGAAGAAACGATTGAAGTGAGCAGAAGTGCAGCTTAGTGGGGATGTTGCACGGTCTTAGGATCTCAACTGTTGCCTTAGACAAGTGGAACAATCTGATGACCCATACAGAAGTACAACACCAGGTGCCACTATGTCAGGGTGATCGGAAAAATAAAAGTGCAATGTAATCCGATTTCTTTCTTGGCCAGTGTGTTTGTCAAGTCTAAAATCCATTGGAAACATTGTAACATATCGTCAACGCAAGATAAAACACAGGCAGTTTCATCCTGATGTTGATAACCTCAAGAAGACCTAGAAGAAAGTGTGAATTCATTATCCCATTACCAACGACAGGAAAGTAATGAAAAGTGTGATGACTTGTTGTCGAGAAAATCGGAACATGAGGCGAAAACGCATTATCATTCTTCCTAATGAAACTAACGAATATTCCAGTTTGGAACAAAAAGTGTACGTACCCTTGACGGAAGCAGTAAAATAAGATAGACTATCGATGATGGCTACAGTGCTTGATATCAACGAGGCTAACGATCAAATTGGACGGAATTTTTAAAACAATCTAATTAGAATTGGTCAGAAATATTAAGAAAAAATCTCGCAAAGTATGACAAAAAAAATGTAATGAGAAGAGTCTATAAACAAATTAGGTGACAAATTTTGAAGCTGATGAAGCATGGAATAACGGAGTTTAAGTTCACCTTTATCCCAGTAACAGAGTGTATTTCACGTTGACCGTTAGGCAAACAAATTTCTCTGTCACCGTTCGGAAGTCGTCGGGAGACCAACTCGGTGCCGGCAGTTTTGCATCCATCAGCATTGTGCACGCCGACCGTTTTTGAGGGTGATTTCGGGTGAATAATTTCTTGACGGCCGCTGATAAAGAAGATAAGGAACAGGATGAACACAAGTGATGGAAGCGCATCGTATGAATCAACGGTTAACTGCTCACATACATTGTCGGACAGAAATAGCATCAACCTACTTCCGGACACATATTTATTCGTTGGTTTATGCCCGCTCGACGACATATTTTGGTGCCCTTTGTGATTACAAAGGATAAAATGTGGGCGATATGAAGTTAAAATTGAACCTGAGTCTACTGAGTTTATCGGAAAATCATGGTGAGAAGATTAAGCCTCCATCTGAGCTAAGGTCGGAAAAGTGTAGAGGTATGCAAATGTTGGGACGGATTGGAATTTGTTTGTTGGTAATAAAGTCGCTTCAACTCTCACGATTAGAGATTAGACCGTTGTAAGCAAAACAAAACAGAATCAGCACCATTGTTCAAATCGAGGCTCAAAAATGCGCACTAGCAATACTGAACTGATGTACAAAGTAAGCAGAATGATCCAAGCAGATCGATCAAAAACACTCAACCCTAGTCAATTAAACTGGGCAGAATAGAACCGAAATAGTAGCTGACACATACAGGTCACACTCGGACATCACGTGAGGAAGGCATTCTTAGTTCAAGCTATATATCGTTTATACTCTTACACAATGTGTGCACTGGTAAGTAACATACTGGATCACCGGTGAGCTGAATAGTGTCACTTCGCCCAAACAAGGACAGACGACCGTTGTCCCGAACTCGTAACTTCATAATTCGCAACGGGTGTGAAGTAACGTTGACATATACCTCAAGACCTTGGTCAGAAGTCTGGGCTAATTGCAACAAATCAAAACATCCAGACCGAATATATACTAGCACGCCGGCTGAAAACAAAACAAAACAACTAACACAGTAAATAACAATCGTGCAATGCACTGCTGATTCAAAACACGTCTTCGGATTATTGATTGGCATCATTCACGTTCGACCACAGTGAGAAAACTGGGGAAAAACGTTTGTTCCTGCAACCGAGATGAGGTAAAGACAAATATCATCAGACATGTTTATGTGCTATGCCATCCAGTGTCTGAAACGAAAACTACTAGGACAGTGCGAAATAAAGGTGGATCACGTTCAGACTATCTGTGTTGCATAACAAGATCGGCGTCTGCAAAAAAGGATTATCATTACTCGGTCTGCGAACTGCAACCATTGCAATCGATGAGGGTTAGTTGACTCGAACGTGTAATACCAATGGCTCAGCAAGAAAATCCAGCTAATCAAGACCAATGCTGTGAAATTAGAAGTTATTGTCAAATTAGAACCCATTCATACACTTGAAAGTAGAACATCTAATTTCAAGAGTTTACAGTAGTCAGAAGTAAATATTTAAAATTGATGGGTTTGGCCAGTAAAACCACTTAGATCAGGAGTAAGTGGGTTTCACTTCATGAGAAAAGGAATGATGTGACTGTGGACACCATTCCAATTTCTGACGACCTGTTACCTTTCAGAGATAAGGCAGAGTCGTGACAGTAAAATGGACTGTGTCTTTCACAACCAGAGACCATAAAACCGGCTAATGAATAGGAATGCCTCGGCACCAAATTAAATTTGGGTCAATCGAAAGTCTTCTGAATTCTGAGCTTGAAGTCCGTTAACATTAGTAATCGGAGGGGTATGCTGTCGAGAAAGGTAGAAGATGGTCCAGTCAGTTAACAAGATTAACAGGACGTGTTGCACAAAACAATATTGACTGGGATGTGACACGTTTCGGTCCAGGTAACAAAGCTAGTCGATTTCGATCAGACAATGGATCTAGAATGAACCACGGGGTGCAAGCCCAGAGTAGGGCTATGCCTGTCCAAAAAACAACCACTTGGCGAGAGAACAGTTTGAGTAACATTGGTGACTGCGATCAGTATAAAGTGTTACAGTGGAAACTGTCACTGGGGTCTGTTAAATCAACAGAAGAGTCAGATTATGCGTTCTAGTAGCCTAGTCTTACGCACGGTCTGGGCTGGATATATATATATATATATATATATATATATATATATATATATTAAAGTGGACAGAGGACAGCAGATTATACGTACCGAACGGATAGCGCAAACCGATGAGCCATGTTGAATTCGGAGATAAAAGCATACTACTATAAACATATAAGTAAGGCTAAACGTAAAATTAGAATTCACAGGGACCATTTCGCAGATAAGGTTCGACCTTATCATTAAACCAAACGACAATCGAACTTATCATTGAGGATGGGCACAGCAAACAAAGATTCGTACTCAGCATAGTGGATCTCCTCGGTTCCGTCGGGATGTGTGAGCTGGACGGTAGCATCAGCAGCGTAGTGATAAATCTACGTCACAAAAGAGACAGGGACATAAGCCGTATACGTGAAACGGTAAAACATATTAAGAATGAAAAGCAAGTAGGTTGGGTCCCAATCAATTGCCAGTTATTAGTAGATCAAAAATTAGGAATGCGTACACCTAAGGAGGCGTCCCAACGGAACTCGAACATTGCTGATGAAAGACTCTAATCCTTGCTCTACGCTGGGACGCTTAGCAGATCGAGTAAAACTACCACGACTGTATTCTCAGAACTGCGTGACATACCCTTCGTACGTCGGACAAGCTCCATGCTCAGTAAGGTCGCAACATAAATTTCTGTTTAACTTTCTAGACCACTGTCATTCGTGACAGTCTCGTGAGTACATTAGTAGGTTGGAACTCTTCATAACTCTATTGTCAAATACAAAAATAACCATACAGTCACAAGTCCATTCATCATCTTACTTTAACCGAGTTATCAGCACTTGACGCGACGCTGTTTAAGTACGTAGAACTCTCAGAACGTGATTGCAATAGTGTAGACAGTATTAAATGAGCCGTCAAAACGATAAGCACACCACATGCAAGACAATGGAATATCTCTGCTAACAAGGAATGTTTTTCTACGGAACTACTAGTAACATGACATCTACATCAACGTCCATGAACAGATCGACTGAAAAGTCTTTAACCAAGTCAGTCCTCAATACAATACCTACCACATGTCCATCCGGTAAAGTACGCTTGATGTCCCCATTGAACAGGGAGACCAAAATGGTTTTTCCATCTGGGAATATTTCTTTCACAGAACCATTAGTGTAGGATACAACGACAGCACCGTTCGAATAGGTTTCTTCCGTCTGAAAAAAAACGTGGAAGAGATGGAAATGCACAGAAACAAGCGGAACTACAAAACAGACTTGAGGATTTTTAGCAACACAGAGAAAAATAAAACATTACACGTGCAGATCCTATGACTTTCAGCGTGTACAAATCAACACTGTGTGGTACGCATTAACAATGGATAGCCCTGGCAACAGTTATGTGAAGCTCTTCAAGCTTATAAATCAGAATTCAAGCATTATTCAGGTCGACGGAAAGTTAATATTTCCGATTAGTAGGGGATTTTGTTTTCCATACAGATTGAAGATCACCCACAATTGATCGCAGCTGTCGCATATTCCTGGGACTTCATGATGGGGGTGCCCTTTCGAAAAGAAGCCTAGACTGAGTTCACGCGCCACCCCTGTCCCATTCGCTCGTATCGTATTGTGTAGATCTCTGTCACGCCGATGTCATGGCTGGGAGCAGAGAGGACAGATGGAGTATGCGCCGGTACGTGACTCGGCTTGCTTTTTCGTGAGCAACCGTGTTTACCACTGCGCCATTGACCTCACATTAGGCACGACCGAATTATCATATGTGAACGTACAACCACTTTCGCTTGTGAGTAATGATCAGGTTGTCCGATCGTCTCGATAGGAGACACAGTTACTGTCTGTTAGCTCCAATCGATGATCGCTCGACTATTCATCAGTAATCTAAAATACGCAAGTTTAGGGTTTAATGAGATCGGAGATTTCGACCTGTCTAGGAAGTCCTAATCGCGGGGTTATCGATTGGAGTTAACAGACAGTAACTGTCTCCTCTCGAGACGATCGGGCAACCTGATCATTACTCACAAGCGAAAGTGGTTGAGCGTTCACATATGATAATTCGGTCGTGCCTAATGTGAGGTCAATGGCAGTGGTAAACACGGTTGCCTCACGAAAAGCAAGGCCGGAGTTCTAGTCCCGGCAGTGGCAAGGATATGCACTACTGACGAGCTCAAATGAGAGCGAAACTCGAGTCTAGTGCTTCTTTTCGAAAGGGGCCGACTGGAAAGTCTATGGGAATGCGACAGCTGCGATCAATTGTGGGTGATGTTCAATCTATAGGAAGTTAATATGACTGGTAAACTTAGTGGATCAACAGGTCAAACACAACCTTCGGATAACCAAGAAGCTAGTGAAACGAAGAGCACATTCACTTACTGAGCCATCGATATGTTTTACCGAACGAACTACCGTGCCTGCAGCGGCTGTACCAGGCACGGGAAGCTGTTCATCTGGAAGACTGACACCGCTCAATGCAGAAGAAACCGCTCTGTGAATAGAAAACCAATAAATAGTCAGCCGCAAAACAAAACTCAGTTCAGTCGAAAAATTTTACGCAAAGAGCGTCAAATATACACACAGCTATAAAACAGCATGAAGTATAAAATCAAAATAGTAGCTAAACTGAGAACAAGTAACTACTCTTCAGAAGTCATCACATGTCTCAGTTTGTAAAACAGATGTTCAAAGGATAATCGCCACCTCGTTTAGGTTATGTGAATCACAAGTCGACTCACCTCCCTGATGAGAAGACTAGTTGACACTCAGTTTAAGATATCCAAGACCTAAGGTTGATAATTCAAAATAGGGAAAATGCGCAGATTTCAGCCGACTGAATCGCACGATGTGAACGTTGGGACAAACCGTACACCCTGTTGACTATATCGTACTCTAAATTCGCTTATACATATCGATGGGTCAGACTGACTGGATGAGTCATCGTTTCGGACGGCGATCACATATGTGCTTCGTCTCATGTAAAATACCAAAACCACATGGCAACGTTGTTGTGCCAATTTTTTAAATTTTGCACGAACCAAAGGGAGACCGTGTGTGCTACGCCATTTGGATATACAGAATGCGCAAGAGAGCAAAGAAGCCATTGAAACTTGTACTATGTTTCAACTATTTGACTATAAAAAAGGAAAGGAGCGATTTAGCTTATGAGGTTAAGATCAACTCAGGCCAGTGGCTCCCAAGCTTTTTCACCTTGTTGTTCCCTTGTCTCGCAAGTATTATATGAACACCAAAAGCACAACGGCGGAAAGTGAACACAAATGAATACATAACAGAAAATCACCCATGTGTTCAACGGTTAAAATGACGAATGAGCTTGCTCCAACGATATCAGCTTATCAACAACAGACAGTAGTCAAGTGGAAGACATCCCAAACCCCTAACATTCTGAAATTTGAGGTTTGCTTTGGTGCTGGAATGAGAGTAGAGTAATTTAATTGAGAAATAGCTCTACTAAGCGTGATTTTGAGAAAGCAATAGAACCCTGAACTCCTCCAACGCTTCCGGAAAATGTTTCCTTCTGAAACCAAAATTCTCGATTTCTTGGACTCAGGTCTCAGTCTGAGGTTAAGAGGTGAAACCATGTCCACCTTCCTCCGTTGTATTTCCACATCAAGTCTGTATAGGAATGTACTTAGCATCCAAAAGAACAGCACGGACACTCGTGCGTGCAACTTATCCATTTGATTTCAAGACCACGTGATATCCTGTTTTCCCGGTTCAACATATCAAAGGTGAAAATTCAGGATAGATCCCAGAAACAATTGTTGCGTTTACAGAAAGCTAACTGGGGCAGAACTGTAGAAAAAAATCAACTGGACTGGGAGGGCGTTCGCACCACTGTTATGTCATTGCAAATAAAGTTAAGCGAATTTATCAAATAACTCTGACAAATTAGAGACACACGGCATTTGGAATTTTCTAGTACACTACTGAATGAAGCATTCTATTCTTCAAACAGGAGTAAGGTACGGTTTCAAAAACGTATAAAAGCGTGCTTCGAAAGTTATCATCTTCCCGTGTATCGTAATAAATGCTACAAGTTTCTATCACTTCCAGTACAAATCGTACGAAATAGCGGAGAAGTTATGGCGTTAAGTTTTATCTTGTTTGTCCAGTAATACACACAGTTATTATGAATGAAAGCGTACCAAATCACTCATACGCGCTCCCCCCTATTTACCTTTCCTTATCATTCATTGCATCATTCCTCCGCTCACTCTAGGAAACAGTTAATTGGACAAACGAGATTATCCTATTCGACTGATTAGAACAAAAAACGACGGAGTTCAACCATAGTGCAAGTTAGTGGTGAAACAACTATCTACATGTCCGCTGTCAGTTGGATCACCGCAGATGTAACTAAACTAACAACAAAAGAACGATAAGTTACAAAGGTCAAAGAAATAGCTCGCAAATACTTATCAACTTGGACAATTGGATTTTAATGAGACTGCGCAATATCACAGATCTGTATAAAAAACCAGAGGTTTTCGACATTCGATAGAACGTGCTATCTTGGTTATTGTTGATTTGCCTGACAGGTCAGAGACTGGTTAGGTCAAGGTCAAGCAACCGTAGGAAGTTAGAGACATGTTCCCATTAGCAAATGTAATAGTCGACGCATGGAATTAAACAGTTCAATCACACGAGGAGAAACTCGTGAACAGCATTAGCATAGACTGATATCACAAGTGAGAGAAGACTGAATCGGTAATGAACATGTGACTTTATTCGCTACGCATTTGGAGACAACAGATTCAGATCGAAGTAGTTGGCTATTATGTTCAAAGAGGATTGAGCGTATTTTGGTGTGCAAGAAATAACACGATCAAATATTAGCTTCCACGGTACATAACCAACGAAGCAATAGGTGTATTACTTAATTAACACGTACGATCCGCCGATTGTGCACTCAGTACTCCTAATCGTCATCTCAACTGACGACACAACGAGGTTTGATGCATCCTTTGCATCACTTTCAATCGGACTCTAGAACTGATGTCAATGCTCACCCGTTGTACCGATTTTCACTAGTGACAGTTTGCTCTATTATGCGTGCTATACAGGGTCGGATATACTCGACGACTAACTGAATGTCTGGATTGTTCACCAATCACAAGAGTTACACGCTTTTAGGCTGTCTAACCTCATTTAGGAGCAACAAAGGTGGCTCAGTCGTGAAGATACTTGCGAAGTCGGTGATATCAACATTGAAATACATCGCAACCGCAGTGAATATTCACTTTCCGCTAAAAAAAATTGATACTTAAAACATCCACCGGACATATTCTGATTGCTCATAAGACCTACACATCATGACAAAACAGGAACAGAAGTGCAGTCAAATAATGCAATTGAACTCTTAATGAAAACGAGGCAGCAATGCAGGCAAACTTGTCACTGTGATTTGGCAGGGATGACCTTATTTCCCAATACCAGACCACCATCATCAGTCGACTGAAACCCGCAGAACGGTACAGTTTCTGATCGCCTAAATGTTTTTAGTCCGATCGCATTCCGACTTGTCTACGTACCTATTATCACGTAGTCGCGCATTCCGGCAAGCCAACACAATTGAGCAATAACAGCAAGGCTGAAGTGTTCATTACCACAATTAACACACGACCACTGTGTAAATAAACTTTAGTAAACCCCAAGCATTGCTAAGACGTAACAAGCGCACACTAGAGGAACACGGTTAGGGGTTGACTAAATTTACCGGGAACCATCTGAAATGAAAAGTCTGCAAAACTAAGTGGCCGCAGGAGATGCAGAAAATGAAGGTGAAACAGTGTGCAAACTTACTTTGTACGATCGCAGTCTGGCAGTACAACTGTGACAGGTAAATCAGAGACCATTGGTGGGATCTGGCTTAAACCTGTATCACCTTTGTTTTGTTGTCGTTCCAACTGATGGTATTGTGGTTCACTAGCCATCGACCGACATTCGTCATCCCCAGTGAAGTAACCCCCACTGTTCACGCTTTCCCGTGTGCCGCTCGCAGATACGACGCTTCTAGGTCTGGAGGACGGATAGTGGTTGTCTTCATGAAGAGAAGTAGGACGGTTCACGACAGAACCCGAAGTGCTGGGGACATCGAACATGCTTGCACGTCGTGCATGTATATCTCCCAAAGATTCCAGACCACCGACGCGTGAGGCAGAACGTGAAGACAATCGGCAGCTGGACAGAAATTGTTTCTGCTGTTGCAGACGGCGTTCGGTCCCAGATGTGGGCAAGTCTTTCGTATCTGCTTGAGAAACAATTTTGTTGGCCTGTAACGCGATGGACTGAGTCACCGAATTAAGGGTCTGAAACCAGAATGAAAATGATGTTGTGTTAACCAACATGCTAGTTTGTACACGCCGAACGTATATGTATAGTCAACTTAGAAATAAAAGACATACAGAGACACGAAAAAACATGGAATTCAGAATCAAACACATATACACGTATAAACGAACTTTAAGGTGGACATCCAGACTAGGTTATCACAAATATCCGAATGTGCCCAATTCGGTTAACCATCTACTTAGCACGGCAGCCACTATGTTAATAGAAACGGTTTGAGAACACAGGGGGATGACCACGTGCGCTCAGTTGATGGTTCCCCGGCGAACGGCGTATGCACCTCTTGGCGACCGTCAAAAATTCACCGAAAGGATCGTGAGCGATGACAATGTCCTGTTTCAAGCAAGCACTTCACATATAAGAAGAATGAATGAGTGAATTTTGGCTTCACTCTTATGTCAATATATCTATGTTCCTGTTTTCCCAGTGTACACCTGACCACTTTCGGACGTGTTCGGCATACTGGATGATTCAGTGATGCGTAAACGGTTGTAACAAATTCTTCAAACCACGGAAAAATACAGAACGTCACAGGGATATTAGCATACGGAATCACGATCACAATCAGTGCACGATTCAATGAACTCGAGCGATTACCAGAAAATTCCCCAAAAATGTCAACAAACACTAACAAGCAAAAGTGAAAATGGTATTCACACGACCTTTATTAGTTACTCGGTCCATCGGGAAAACGTGAGAGCAACAGCTGCAGTTCCGTGTTAAACTATTTCGAAGTTATATCATTCGACGGATCAATCAACTTTGTTCTTCGGAATTGAAAATCAANACTGGTAACACTTAGTGGATCAACAGGTCAAACACAACCTTCGGATAACCAAGAAGCTAGTGAAACGAAGAGCACATTCACTTACTGAGCCATCGATATGTTTTACCGAACGAACTACCGTGCCTGCAGCGGCTGTACCAGGCACGGGAAGCTGTTCATCTGGAAGACTGACACCGCTCAATGCAGAAGAAACCGCTCTGTGAATAGAAAACCAATAAATAGTCAGCCGCAAAACAAAACTCAGTTCAGTCGAAAAATTTTACGCAAAGAGCGTCAAATATACACACAGCTATAAAACAGCATGAAGTATAAAAATCAAAATAGTAGCTAAACTGAGAACAAGTAACCACTCTTCAGAAGTCATCACATGTCTCAGTTTGTAAAACAGATGTTCAAAGGATAATCGCCACCTCGTTTAGGTTATGTGAATCACTAAGTCGACTCACCTCCCTGATGAGAAGGCTAGTTGACACTCAGTTTAAGATATCCAAGACCTAAGGTTGATAATTCAAAACAGGGAAAATGCGCAGTTTCAGCCGACTGAATCGCACGATGTGAACGTTGGGACAAACCGTACACCCTGTTGACTATATCGTACTCTAAATTCGCTTATACATATCGATGGGTCAGACTGACTGGATGAGTCATCGTTTCGGACGGCGATCACATATGTGCTTCGTCTCATGTAAAATACCAAAACCACATGGCAACGTTGTTGTGCCAATTTTTTAAATTTTGCACGAACCAAAGGGAGACCGTGTGTGCTACGCCATTTGGATATACAGAATGCGCAAGAGAGCAAAGAAGCCATTGAAACTTGTACTATGTTTCAACTATTTGACTATAAAAAAGGAAAGGAGCGATTTAGCTTATGAGGTTAAGATCAACTCAGGCCAGTGGCTCCCAAGCTTTTTCACCTTGTTGTTCCCTTGTCTCGCAAGTATTATATGAACACCAAAAGCACAACGGCGGAAAGTGAACACAAATGAATACATAACAGAAAATCACCCATGTGTTCAACGGTTAAAATGACGAATGAGCTTGCTCCAACGATATCAGCTTATCAACAACAGACAGTAGTCAAGTGGAAGACATCTCAAACCCCTAACATTCTGAAATTTGAGGTTTGCTTTGGTGCTGGAATGAGAGTAGAGTAATTTAATTGAGAAATAGCTCTACTAAGCGTGATTTTGAGAAAGCAATAGAACCCTGAACTCCTCCAACGCTTCCGGAAAATGTTTCCTTCTGAAACCAAAATTCTCGATTTCTTGGACTCAGGTCTCAGTCTGAGGTTAAGAGGTGAAACCATGTCCACCTTCCTCCGTTGTATTTCCACATCAAGTCTGTATAGGAATGTACTTAGCATCCAAAAGAACAGCACGGACACTCGTGCGTGCAACTTATCCATTGTATTTCAAGACCACGTGATATCCTGTTTTCCCGGTTCAACATATCAAAGGTGAAAATTCAGGATAGATCCCAGAAACAATTGTTGCGTTTACAGAAAGCTAACTGGGGCAGAACTGTAGAAAAAAATCAACTGGACTGGGAGGGCGTTCGCACCACTGTTATGTCATTGCAAATAAAGTTAAGCGAATTTATCAAATAACTCTGACAAATTAGAGACACGGCATTTGGAATTTTCTAGTACACTACTGAATGAAGCATTCTATTCTTCAAACAGGAGTAAGGTACGGTTTCAAAAACGTATAAAAGCGTGCTTCGAAAGTTATCATCTTCCCGTGTATCGTAATAAATGCTACAAGTTTCTATCACTTCCAGTACAAATCGTACGAAATAGCGGAGAAGTTATGGCGTTAAGTTTTATCTTGTTTGTCCAGTAATACACACAGTTATTATGAATGAAAGCGAGCACAATCACTCATACGCGCTCCCTCTCATCTACTTTCCTTTCCTCATTCATTGCATCATTCCTCCGCTCACTCTAGGAAACAGTTAATTGGACAAACGAGATTATCCTATTCGACTGATTAGAACAAAAAACGACGGAGTTCAACCATAGTGCAAGTTAGTGGTGAAACAACTATCTACATGTCCGCTGTCAGCTGGATCACCGCAGATGTAACTAAACTAACAACAAAAGAACGATAAGTTACAAAGG
>LOND01028831.1:31170-51390 GCA_014220965.1 Paragonimus kellicotti | reverse complement strand
CAGACTTTTCATTTCAGATGGTTCCCGGTAAATTTAGTCAACCCCTAACCGTGTTCCTCTAGTGTGCGCTTGTTACGTCTTAGCAATGCTTGGGGTTTACTAAAGTTTATTTACACAGTGGTCGTGTGTTAATTGTGGTAATGAACACTTCAGCCTTGCTGTTATTGCTCAATTGTGTTGGCTTGCCGGAATGCGCGACTACGTGATAATAGGTACGTAGACAAGTCGGAATGCGATCGGACTAAAAACATTTAGGCGATCAGAAACTGTACCGTTCTGCGGGTTTCAGTCGACTGATGATGGTGGTCTGGTATTGGGAAATAAGGTCATCCCTGCCAAATCACAGTGACAAGTTTGCCTGCATTGCTGCCTCGTTTTCATTAAGAGTTCAATTGCATTATTTGACTGCACTTCTGTTCCTGTTTTGTCATGATGTGTAGGTCTTATGAGCAATCAGAATATGTCCGGTGGATGTTTTAAGTATCAATTTTTTTTAGCGGAAAGTGAATATTCACTGCGGTTGCGATGTATTTCAATGTTGATATCACCGACTTCGCAAGTATCTTCACGACTCAGCCACCTTTGTTGCTCCTAACTGAGGTTAGACAGCCTAAAAGCGTGTAACTCTTGTGATTGGTGAACAATCCAGACATTCAGTTAGTCGTCGAGTATATCCGACCCTGTATAGCACGCATAATAGAGCAAACTGTCACTAGTGAAAATCGGTACAACGGGTGAGCATTGACATCAGTTCTAGAGTCCGATTGAAAGTGATGCAAAGGATGCATCAAACCTCGTTGTGTCGTCAGTTGAGATGACGATTAGGAGTACTGAGTGCACAATCGGCGGATCGTACGTGTTAATTAAGTAATACACCTATTGCTTCGTTGGTTATGTACCGTGGAAGCTAATATTTGATCGTGTTATTTCTTGCACACCAAAATACGCTCAATCCTCTTTGAACATAATAGCCAACTACTTCGATCTGAATCTGTTGTCTCCAAATGCGTAGCGAATAAAGTCACATGTTCATTACCGATTCAGTCTTCTCTCACTTGTGATATCAGTCTATGCTAATGCTGTTCACGAGTTTCTCCTCGTGTGATTGAACTGTTTAATTCCATGCGTCGACTATTACATTTGCTAATGGGAACATGTCTCTAACTTCCTACGGTTGCTTGACCTTGACCTAACCAGTCTCTGACCTGTCAGGCAAATCAACAATAACCAAGATAGCGCACACGTTCTATCGAATGTCGAAAACCTCTGGTTTTTTATACAGATCTGTGATATTGCGCAGTCTCAATAGTGCTACCTTGAAAGTGGCAATAAAGCTTTCGGCATGAGCAGTATACTTCAGATAATAAGGCGGTGATCGGAGACGTTGGATACATTGTCGATGGTAGAAATCTTCTTATTGTGCTAAAGTAAATTGCTATCCGTTAGTCAATACGAGCGTCACTGGGAGACCCCGCTTATCAGAGGCTCCTCAGAAAAGGTAGATGACTGAAGATTTCGTTTTTCGGGAAAGAGGGATGCTTTCTGGCCAGTTAGAATGGGTATTTATTAGGATCAGATATATCATCACCGCCAAACGACTCGAAAAAATCTGCCTTTAATCTTGATCACAGTTTCCTTTGTTTTCCCGGGATGTGGATTTTGGTGGAACTCAACCATGATAACTTTACTACTCACTAACAAAGAAGGATATCTCAAAGATAGTCAATGAGAACGTTAAGTGAGCGTTTTGGATCTTTGTTGATTGGAGTGGTGTACAAGCTTAATGCAGTAGCGTTCATCGGATCCACCTCCTGTCCCGTGCACTTATGCTGGTGTTTCCAGTTCTGATTCGGAGCCAAACGCGTCATGCGTGTCTATGCTCCGATCACATCGAAGCAGATCCAGTTGGAGCGTTCCAATTGGTTGAGTGCGCAGATGGTGACCACACGTGCACGTGCATTCGAAGGTGGAAAAGCATCTTCGGGTCGGTGAATGTGGGCGTTCATGTGCAGGTTGGAGGCAGTGAGTATCATTCAGATCAAGCGGCTTGACATGTGGAGGGCTGAGTGAGAGAGCGAGACGACGACTACAGGATCAACCGATGAATACAGCATCCCAGGCCATCTTGAAACGTTGGATGGAAGCGTTTGAGGATCTGGTCCGATTGTACAGAGGAAGACCGCATCTGGCTGTTGGTGGTTGTGAGGGTTAGATCTGTCAGCCTGGATTGAGTTGATCAATCAGGTTGAGGCCGAGTAGGCTGAGGGTGACAGCAGAAACCTAGTGGGTATTGTTATTGATGACGTAACCGAAGCGGACACAACTATGTCCGGTTAAGTACACTACAGATGCTGACAGCAATGCAAGAAATCGGCTGAGCCTGTGTACGACCGATCGGTTTCCAAAACGGGTTGGAGATTATCTTAAAGCGATGCCAAGCCGAATGTCCACTGCTCGGACAGAATACGAAGTTAAATCTCAAAACGACGTCGACTCTGAGGCTGATAAGCAGACCGGCAGATCCGTCAACAGAAATATGCTGAATCAGAGGAGGTAGTTTGGGTAAGAACGCGTTAATCAACTAGCAGACAGCATTGGCTATGTTGTCCAAGGAAGGTGCTACGTCAGATAAGACTGAACAACGAATGAGTCAGCATCTCAACGAGCTTCACATATTACTGCAACAACTTTGAGTCCTCTTTCTGAAAACGAGGATGTCAACAAACCCCAAGCACAAGGTATCGCTCCAGTTTTTCAAACAACTTGAAAGTGTTTTATCAGATCTATTATCAACTTCTCTTAACCATATCTGAAAATTGAAGGAGGAAGGAATTCCGGGTCGGGTGATTTGTTACGCTTAAACAAGTTGACCCCAAAAGTCACGTCTGCTTCTAAAGGAAGGCCGTTAGAAACGTAATAACCGCTGACCACTGCCGTCCACTAACATGATCCCACTCGAGCCAACTAAATTGTTCTTAAAACATTCGGTGCATATATCAAGTAAGCATGATCGGTTGTTGAAAAGTGGGTCAACTTTTTCAAATACGATCCCACGGACACAAGATCAACAACTAACCAAGTGATGAACTAAACACAATGTTATTTCGCCATTCCCAGAAAACAGGCTCGTTTCGCCTCAATATAGATCGTTCGATCGAATGGTGCTTATAGTCTCTGCGTAAACTGTTGTCGAGTTGATATTCCATTTTCCGCCGATCGTATTCACATCTAAGAAGGATCAAGCGACGTTTATTTGAAAAAAATCTATCGGCGTGACGATAATCTACTTGAGCTGTAACAAAATTGATCCTTAACAAACCCAAGTAGCCGCCACAATTTCTCTTCGTGTTCATTGTGCCATCTTATTCAACTTGATCTGGGCAGTTTGATCGTTAGTGCTATTTAGTACGACGTTTGATGCAGAAGCATCGTTGGTACGCCAGTTAACTTACCTCCAATCATGGGTGCATGACTTGTGAGTAAGTGATACAGCAAAACGAGCACGAGTGAAGATGGTTACTCCGAAATGTAAGAATCTACAGAGTTCAAGGTGTACGAAGTGTTCTGTTAGTTAATCTCGTGGACTTTACATGTTCTGATTCCATTACAAGCTCCTAGATAAATCAGTTGTTTTAACTTTCGCAAACCAGGATAGGCCATATTTGTAGGGTAAAAGGATTGGTTACGTTTCGTTCACACTCGAACCAGCGATGCCAGAAAACGTCATCGAAAGTAAAATGTGAAGATACATTGTGCGCATAGTGGCATCGTAAACAACGAGACATAGCACTGTTGTAAGCCAAATAAATCACGTTACAGGAACAGAAAAGCGGAAACGCTATACATATGACTATTTTATTTTCGGGTGACCTTGGTGCAATCATGATGACAAAATTACCGAATCTACTCTAGCACCGATGACATTTAGAACAAAAAAGTCGTCAATCGAAAAGGCATAGAAAGGAAACGACAAATATGGTCAGCAGTAACCTGGCTTTTGGGTCCAGTGGATGAGATCGTTCGTCGGAGCTGATTCGAACGCAACTCGCCGCCAAGGGAGCATCTCGCCTTATTCAGTTGAGTCTGAAGATTAATCCGTTCATCCTCCAAACGATGCACGCGACCTTTGAGGTCATCACGTTCAGCCTCGAGTTCCTCGATACGCGAACGCAAACGAGCAATTGCCGCGTGCCAACGCACTTCGCGTTTGCTCAAATCGGAGCGAGCATCATTAAGCTGAGTACGAACCGGATGGAGGAGAACAAAGCATTACAACGTTAGAAAGAACTGTAAATTTAGCAGTCTCACACGCGTTCAGCAACAACCTTTAGGCTGCGTTAACACAATTCAAAACCAACGAATAAGTTAGTAGTACACATCCACAACTGAGCAATCAGAGTCGATCCATTGTTATATCTCCGAGATGACGACTGGTCGATACGACTACTAGTATTGTTGTGACCGCAAAGACGCTTGACCAGCAAATTCGTTTATTGCACGAACTCCCGTACAGGTCATGTTAAACATGGGACCACAAACGTGTACACTCATTTGCACGGCTGATATGCGTTCACATACATTGGGTAGCAGTAGCCCGTCACGTCAGGTCGAAATGGTAGTCATGCTGCGTCTTGATGGTCACCCTCAAACTGACAACACACGGTCCGTTTAACTCTTCATCGAATTCATCAGATAGAGGTAGTCTGAATGAAGGGTCGAACCGGCAACCCTCCACGTTGCGAGACGAAGTTTTTATCCGATCGGCCACCATTACTGTGAGCATCATTTGTGATAAGTCTGAATGAGAATCGAATCGGCAACTCTTCGCGATAGTTAATTCACAAAAACCCTATGTTCAAACCTAGAGAGACCGTCACCTTACGAACCAACAGCAGAGCGACATGTGAGAATAAGGCAGTATCTTCAAGACAAAATCATTACGGCATTTCCAGCCACTGTCTCACCAACCTTCTGAGTGCTCAAAAACCACAAGTAAACTGATAACATACACTCCTTGTTCTGCTAACTCAAATCGACAACACGGTTAGACAGAATTTCTCATACGAACGGATGACCAGCAATACAACTTTCCATTGCTATTCATGATACATCATCATCATCCACAAAGTCAGCAATACATCATTAACTCGCGCTGATACTTAACTGTTATACAGCCATGAAAAATCCAAGCCCTAGCCAAGGAGAAAAAAAAGAGGAAGTAATTAACCAATAAAAATAGTTACATGAATGTAATTAAACCTTGCAGACAAAGAACCGAGCTAGAAGTGTCAGTAAAGCGACATCAACAGGCTCTCTTACGGTTTTTATCACCTTATGTTATTAAGTGCAATTACTTCAGAGAAAACTTCGTCAAACAGGCACAACATCGATTAGCCGATTAGCCGCCATCTCGTCTAAAGTCACCAGCCACTGACTCTGAGTCAGGACGGCCTGAAAGCAGGAAACAAACGCGAACCACAGCAATCACATTGCCAGTGTCAGTTTAATTCAACTGTGCGAACTAGCTGACACCAAACAGGGAACTGTTTGTCTTTGGCGTATACGATCTAGGAACCTAACTAATGACCGGCAGCCATCATAATGTCGACCCGAAGGATTGCGTCTCAATTATGGCTATCGTGTAAACAACTGTAGATGAACCTACGGCAAATGCATGCGCAGAAAAACAGCTTGTAAAGGAGCGTAAAACATCCCTTTCTAGTCACAGCTATGAAAAGGAGGATATGCTATCTGCTAAAGAATATATTGCACGAGTTCAGCCATCTGTTAACTACCTACGCCTAAGAAAACCGGTGAAAGAAAACAGGGAAAACGGGAACACTAGGAATTAATGTGACAAAATAAGTCGTAAAACAGTCGGTAGCTACATACTAGTGTTGCATCGTGTATGTAATTTTCTACCAAAACGGAGACGAACTGTTAGCCTTAATTAACGATCAGAAAGCAAACAAAAACTGAAGTGATGTTGACTGAAATATAAGGTCTTAAAGTAACAGCATGAATGAGTCTGATGGCTAACCTCTTCTCGAAGCCGTTCTATTTCGTCTCGATCCTTTTTACTCGGCATCGACTTGAGAGCGCGTTGATATTCATCCAACACACGGCGTTCCTTCCTGTGAAGCAGACGGTGACGGAATAACAAAAATGACTGACCGACAGGTGAAAAACACTGACAGCACAGCACTGCCAGTTTTAGATATCGACAGATGTTCATTCGCTAATTTTTCTATTTACTTCAAACAGCCAGTATCATGATTGGGCTCCGGCAGCCGCTCACCTCGACAATGAGACAGAATAACGCAGAATAACAAAACGTCAGTAAAAACGGTAAATACTTATAAAAACAAGACTAATGAGAAAGAACCAGAAATGGTATGAACGCAGATATGGTAGTACATGTGCCAGATTGCCATCTCGCACGGCGTTTCTGATCAGCAATTCTAGTGATCATGAGGACCCCATCCAGGCAGATGACTCCCACCAACCTTATTCAGTGGAACAGTCAGAGCTTTCATATTTAGTGGCCATGTTGTTGTCCGGACACTACACGTTTCTATCCAACTGTCAGTTGTTTCAGCACACAAGCCTCAGCGTGGAAAACACAGCTGGCATGTGGAGTACACGACCAGACTATCGCAGACTGTGAAACGCGACTAGCTGACCAATTGATCGCGCATCCCGAGCGTTCCGGAATACGCGCCGGCGAACTGCCGTATTGCTCACGCGATCAGTCCACTTAATGTGGGCTAACTGGCGGAGACAACGATGGTCAAATACAGCAAGCTTGTTGATATCTTCCTTGCGAACAGGCCACGTTTCCGAACCATAGAGCAAAAAACACAAGCATTATATACTCTTCCTTTCAGCGACAATCGAACGTCTTTTCGACGCCACAGATGACGCAGGCCTGACCAAGACAACTCGTCCATAAACCTCACCCTGCTTGCAGAATGAGCATACAGTGATCTCAACAGATTCACGTATTTCCCTGGTACTCCCTTGCGAAGAAACAGTTCCAGAGAACGTTACGAGCAACTGAATCGGAGGCAGCTCTTGGCTACAAAAACAGAATGAACGTGAGCCGATGTAAATATGAGATCAGTGAGTAACTTGGACGCAACAGACACTAGACTGATGCCTCTGTGGTTGTCACATAGACTTCGGGCCCCTTTTTGAAAACGGGAATTACTGTTGATAAGCACCAATCACGAGGTACCTCTTCAGTCTCCCAAATCGTCTGGAGGAGTTTTGTCAGTTCTGATATCAACCTTTCCCCACCATCCTTGAAAAGGGAAAGAGAGAGGAGATCTGGTCCAGGAGCCTTGTTACGCTTCAATAACTTGAGCTCCAGGACCACTTCTGCTTCCGACGGAGGGCCGTCTGGAACGCAATAACTGACCATTCGGGTCCCGTCGTCCACATGGTCTGGTTGAGGCCAGCTGAACTGTTTCTCAAAATGTTCAGCCCACCTGTCAAGTCGGCGTGATTGGCTAGTGATAAGTAAACCATCTTATTTCACAAATGGTCTCATGTACACCGACTTGACGATCAACACAACCGAAGATAATGGAAAGAGCTTTTTTGTCGTCATGACCAAGGACGAGAATATAGGGAAAATAAACGCCATTTTGAAACACCGGCGAAATTTTAAAGTGGACCTGGACAGCCGGAAATAACATATTGTTGGAAAAGCAAGTTGCAAGGCAACTTCAGATACTGTTGTTACATGGACACATATCTGAAGCTCAATATAGACAGCTGAAACCAGTAGGCACGGAAACACCCCGATTGAGAGGTGCTCCAAAAGTACATAAGGATGGTACACCTCTACGCCCGATCTTGTGCATAAACAATTCTGCAGTATCATAAAGTTGCTCTTGACCTAGTGGACATCCTGGATCCCCGAACTGCCTGAATGATACTTCTTAATTAGCAGAAACATTAAAACAAACTTCGGTAAATAACTAAACGATGTATTCTCTGAATGTTAATTCCTTCTATACGAATGTTCCCTTTCGTGCAGCTGTTGATTTTTTATGCGATTTTATCCCTAATTAAAACTGTGATATAGGAGTTTCACTTTAATATCTTAAAGACCTTTTAATATACGGAGAAAACACCGTCGGAAGTTTTCTTAAAAATGACTAAGCAGCTAATCACGGATTGTGTAGCCAAATTTTATTGTAGAAACGATAGGTTGAATATATTTTGATTTTCACTGACGTCGCTCATTTCCATTTATTTTTTTCAGCCTGCTTAACAATATTCACCCCCAACCTATTCTTACCATACAAAGTTGGAATGAACAACAGTTTAGCTTCTTTTAATGTATTTGTCATTAGACGTGCTGATGGCACGTTACAGCACTCAGTTCGTCGTAAGGCAACATGGAGGGACCAATATCTTCGACTTTTCTCTTAACGAATACAAACGTCGTTAGGTCAAAACACTGTTCCACAGAAGCAGGCTTATTTATTCCCCCGAAAAACTACAGACAGAACAGGAGCTGTTGAGACACACTCCACTAGCAAATGGATACCCCGAAAAACTCATCAAGACAAGTAAGAACACTGAACCCATACTTACGCCTCAAAACTGACCGTTCAGCCAACAATACAATGCACAGATTAATGTCTACTCTAGCTAGAACATATGTGGCTGAGCAGTTGCAGTTAGCTCAACGTACCAGAGGATCAGTTCTCCGTAGCCGCGAAAACAAATCGTCAAAGTCAACTGTTCCGTATGCTGTGTACCAGTTCACTGCAGTTGCAGTGACGTTTACATAGGCAGAACAGATCGACAACTATCACAACGAGTCGCCTGAACACATACCAAAATGGTTGAAACAACTGATGACAAATCAGCCTCAACTTGGTGAACCGAATGCTCGGGATTCAACGTGATCGGTTGCCAATCCGCTTATAACCGCAGGTCGCCAAGCCGACCCAGTAAATCTATTCAGGATACTGTTGCACAATCGAAACCTAAAGTTATTAGCTTTCTGCGAAGCGATGCTCATCCGAACTTACCAACCGACGTTATGTGCACAAAAGTGGTTGAGGCAACCTATCGGGTTGCCATGGTCGTGATTACATAATAATTGGTGTGCTTGTAGGCGTGTCTAGTCCCTGTTTGTCCTTATCTGTATGATGTATATAACTGGCATGTTTTACGTTTGCGACTGATGAGAGTAAATGAAATGTTAACATATCGCAACATGTCTTCTTTCTGCTCTGATGAAGTGGTTAAAGGGGATAGTGTTAAAGTGACTGACGTGACAGAAATCTAGCTCTGTCGAAACTGCATGATTCCTTCGGAACACACTTCTTCATAGTAAGTTTCCATATCTGCTGCGGTTTGTTCAGCGTACGTCAGGTGCGTGCATCTGACTCGGACTGGGTACTCCGTTCAATGGCGCTCTCTAGCCAGTGTGCCTTACACTTTCATAGCTAGAATGCCAGTAAACTATCTAACATGTATGTGTGTACGACCTTCGGAAAGATCACAAAACAAAACAGGCACGCACCACCGCACGATCAGAGTGCACGTGGATACTCCAAAATGAATGAAAGTCTTTAACAGAGTGGCATCACATGAAACTGGCTGCCATATGATCGAGATGGGCCCATGACTGGGATGTACATAGTGGCCTGCATATGACACAATGCCCCTTCCTGTGTTGAAAGGCACTGCTCGAAATATAGAGACACGCACAGTCAGTGCGTTGTGCCAAAACACAGAACATGCCACCCACCAGCTTCTCATCTGAAGAATGACCACCAAGCTGAGAATTCAAATCGCCAACCACTGTGATGATGTTAGAGCATTTAGTCTGCTTGAGAACGTCGACGAAGTCATCGCAGAACGCATCCATGAAGCCAACCGAACAACTATCTGCCGAAACGCACGCCCATAAAACGAACATAAGACGCTCTTCCGATTTACAATAACAGACCTCAACCGACGATTACAGCCAACTGGTCACTGGGATCCAATCGAGCAAACATTGCTCTGCTCTGGAACTCAGTGCGATTCCCACTCCAGCTTGACCACGAGATTCAGCTTCGGCGTCACCAGAAACCCTGAGAGAGAAGCGCTTTGATCAAGCTATCTAGAAGTGAGCTCAAAGTGGATAACGGTGCTAGAATCGTAGACTCGCGTCTCCGACACGCAGCACACATCAAGCTCCAGACTTGAGAGAGTACTAGCCAGAGCAGCTTGCTGACCGACTTGTCGGAGAGTGCGGACATTGAAAACGCTAACGTTCATCAGTTATCCTGGCTTCGGAAAACGATTGTCACGCAGGAGCACAGGTAAGCCGGAAAACTCGAGAGAAGGGTCAGAATAGGAGAAAGGCATAATGGACGAATAATGTCACTGTCGGGAGAACGATAACTTCTGATACTTCCCGGTCGTTTATGCCGCGGAAGGGGGTTGACTTGAGGGACCCCACCCCGAGTCTCTGACTCAAAAGTCTGACCTGCGAGACAACAGGATACAGGGTTTTCTTGGGAAATTCTACACCAGAGCCAACGATTCAATAGTCTAATTCACTCAACAGTCAAGAGCCTGCTTGGTTCGAGGACGCAGTGAATGAGACGTTAATGTCAGGTACGGATCACTATTCAACACAACGGATGTATACGAGGCTTTTGAAAGATATCGAAAGTTTTTCGACCGTATTGAATAATAGACCAGTTGTCACAATCAACCGTTGAGCGACTGAAGTGCCTTTTCGTTTGAGGGCTACCTTTTCTAACCCCTTTCTTCCGTATTCGGAAAACAGCAGTATCACAACCATGGAAAAAAAAGTCGTCTGTCAATAGAGTCACTCCTCACTACTTACGCAATCAGTGGTGCTAGATACAACCTTATGAGTGCACCTGCTTTCCGTCTGATAGTTGCCCTTAGGGCCGAAGTTCAAGTTAGCAAAGCTCCCAAATCAATTAAGCTTGACCACTAGGTCGAGGTAGCCAGATAGATCAGGTCTACATCATACTGAGTTGGTATTAAGCAAAGGACAGTAAACCGTTGTTTCTTTTCTGTCAGTATTGTGCACTATTCAGTAGTTGTAGTGCTTTATACGGCACCAGTAAGTGGTAACGACAAGCAACGGACCTCCAAAGGCGCGGCTGCAACCCAAAATAAGCTTATATGTGTGGGACATTGTAACAGAAAACTAGTTGTTCATGACTGGTAGCCTAAGCTCGGAAAAACTGACTGTCGTTCTATAAGAGCCCCTTCGCGCAAAGCGGCATCTGCAGAAACAACACTATCTTTTTCTGTTTAAGATGTCTCGATGTCAAGTTAAGATGTCCCGGGTAAATGGGTCTAGGCAAGCTAACTTGGCAGGACCGCGTCATCTCAAATTGTAACAGCCAACCAATCCGTTTTTCAGTCTACCAGTGGGCGCATTAGTCGAGTGAATCCGTTCGTTGTTGATATTCAGCTAATCCTCTTGAGAAATCTTAAAATGACATTGAGGCATATTAAACTGGAAGAGGTATAATATCGAACCCATAGGCAAAGAGAGATAAGTAATGATTAGTACGGGTGGAACACATTCACCATTCTGATGTCATCCAAGTGTCAAGGCGGATGATGGACTACTGATACTACTCTTACTATCATTACTGTCTTATTTAATGTCGTGAAACTCATTCTCTCTCGTTTACAAGCAGTAGGATAGTTCGAACACAGCAATTGGACCAAAACAGGCAACAACAAAATCGCCTATAATGCTAAAGCTGGCCTAAAAGGATGTGAGATGTTATTTACAAGACAGACTTACTTAAGTTTTCGGAGCTCGTTGTCTTTGTACTCGTTGAAGAGTTTTGCTTCTCGGCTCTTCATTTCCTCAAAACGCCGTGTCTCTGACTCAAGGCGTCGTATACTCTAGGTACAGAGGGATAATGAGACAGACAAATAACTAAAAACAGATAAAAATATACACATTTCGCCCATTCATAAAAGAACGCCAGGCCGATCACATGGCGCTATATAGATCAAACCACCGTTTGCCACGACGTGTGACCGATTACGAATAGAGGGCATCAACGTCGAAACCAAACGTGTGGTTGAAATGTGAAAAAAACTGTAACAATGAGAACAAATAATGCGAACGAAAATTAGTCCAAGATATAGTTTCATAACAAGAGCAGCGTTTATCAAGAGGTTTGGATGAGTACGACAACGTTTCCAACAAGAGGAGCCCGATGTTCATCCTATTCAAGTCATGCACTCATCACTGGACTGCCACATTCAGCCTGACCCGGCACACTAAGCAAAACATGACGTAGCAAGCAATGGGTTGTCAGTCGATATGTTCCCTCAAGTCAGAAAAGCCTACGAAACGCAACTACCAACGTGAATGAATGAGAATCTGTTCGTCCAGTAGCCGTATAGAAAGAATTGTCACATTGGCATTGTACACTAGACGCTTCACAGAAAAACTGAGGTCATGCAAGGCGATGTAAATTATCAAACGCCAACGGGATTTGACTATACAATTTGTAATTTCATCAGACATTTCGCAAGAGCTGACACAACTCCAAGAGTAGATAAACTTTTCGAATACTCCCAACAGCTAATCAGCAGCAGCAAGTGCACGTGCAGGCTTATGACAGCGTTGTAACAACACCCAGCAAGTGGTAGGCACAGATATCGCGCCAAGCTAACAAACGGAAATTTCTAATCTGTCGATGATGTTTTGAGTTGTCCGTAAATCATCACGAGTTAGGGTAACGTCTTCATATACAAAGCCTGGTGCCTATGAGTTTTTCCATAACCTAGTATTCACGGTCAATCACGGTGGCTACTAAGATTTCGTCCAAAACAAAACTGAATGAGAAAGGAAAACCCGAACGAGCAACGCAAATAGGGTTGCATAACATAAGTTGCTGGAGTTGATTAACCATATACGACCATCGATGTTTGCATTCAAACGCTTACATTGGTAGCACCAACGAGTTAGCAACTAAGAGGCTAGAAGACGAACAGTTGGTTGTGACTGCCAAAAGAGTTATTTGTTTGTTCAATCCTTACGTTAGCTAGGTCATGTACTAAGGAGGCCAGCTAGTCGTCTGTCTACCATTTCGCGCACTTTTTACCGACACTGTACACTGTGGCCAACTGGCGTAAGATGTGAGGTGGCCAGATGACAATCTGGCTTAAGGAAATGAAGTCGTTCACAAGAATTTCTGGTTCGTCTTCGAGCTGGGAACCTCGCGACTCACAGAGTCAGTGACTGAAGAAGTTGGGTCAGATGTTGGCCAATCGAGCTCAGTGGCGTGAATGTTGTCGTTGTTTGGCCGAGTTGTCTGTGAAGTGAGTGCATTTAATGACGCGGGCAATGAAAGCCACGAGGAAGCTGTCTTGCTGATGACGCCTTACTTTTGTTCGTGGCTCGGTTGTTTGTTTGTAAAGTGTAGGTACCTTGATGCTGAATGGTTGAATACAGATGTAGCTATTTTTAATAGTTGGTTTCTTCTCCCCTACGTTTTTAACTTCTTTCTTCCTGTACAGGATTGGCTTTTTTCTTCATGATTGTGTGGTAGTTATGCATCAGTAAGAACCACTGATGTATTGCCGTCTATGATGGTGATAAAACGCATGACAATCAAATTAAAAAGATAGTTTTAAGCCTAGATGTAATTGTTAGGCGTTCTTAACACATCGGATATGATTAATGAAGCCAGGCTACAATAGTGAGCAGAAGAATGATCCATCACGAGCAGCGGTTAACATTAACGACAAAAACACGATTGATTTATTCCCTGAACAGAGTCTATCAAATTGCAGCTAAAATGCGTATGGAGTGGTAAAGAGAATCAACGGTGAAGTGAAATAAGATACTGTAGCAAGGGGGTGTACCTCAGGCGGTTTGGTGGAATGAAACGAGTAGGATAGAACATAGGTTCCGCCGCTTATCGGCAATGCGTGCAACCCATATCCACTATCCGTCTTCTGTCTACCTAAACAGATCCAGAGTTAGTAAAACAGTCTGTCAACAATAAGTCTGACTGTTAAACTATAGCCAACGAAAGGGTTTCATTTGAGATCAGAGGTGACGCAATGAAAGAGAAAATCTTTTGAAATCATACTCACCTCTTCTCGTTCAGACTTGAGTCGCAATAAATTAGCGTTTTCCGATTTGAATCGCCTGATTTCGTGTTCCAGTCGCGAAATCCACTGTCGCAGAACAGTATGAGATTCCGAAGTGGACCGGGTAAATGACGTATTCTACAGGCGAACGCAAATAAGCAACTGCAGGTGTAAATGAGTGACAAATTTCACCCCATTTGCAAATCGATGGACTGAAATGTGGGGCAAATGTGGCTGAAACATGCGGTGTACAAGTTTGAATGCACCAACCAAACAGTAGAGTAAAAATTCGGTTTACTGAACCAAACTAAGCAATCCAATGGAAGCTGGAAAACTCTCGCGTAAGAGTTGTTCACTCACACGCCATAACAGTACACACTCAGGGACTGAGTGTCAACCAGTCAGTCAAATCAAAGTGGAAAGATCAATGAGACCTTAGCAAACTATGGCATTAATACGAACAATCTGGATCAGATGGCTTCCACCCGAATTTTAACCGCAGTTTTCAGCTGAAACATTACGGTGTTTACAATCATATGAATCACAGGGACATGCAAAAATCGAATGTAGACAGACAATCTATACCTGGCCAACAGAAACTAAAGTAATCAGAGTATAATACTGATGAACATAGATGCAGTGGTCGGTGACGTCACGACATCAGTTAGCGGAAATAAGTTGTCGTCAGTCGCGGGAGGAGAACGGGCTAGGTCCTTCACAAAGATACAAACCAAAGTAGCATGTACTGATAGCAAATTATTTAGTTACAAACAGAAAACGTTCAAATTATCGTGAAAATAACAACGTTGTGCTACAAAGAAACATTGTCATTCATTCATAAAGGACATGGGCTTGACCAGAAAGTATGGTGGCTCGGGCAGCCGCTCACCTCGACAATGAAGACAGAATAACGCAGAATAACAAAACGTCAGTAAAAACGGTAAATACTTATAAAAACAAGACTAAGAGAAAGAACCAGAAATGGTATGAACGCAGATATGGTAGTACATGTGCCAGATTGCCATCTCGCACGGCGTTTCTGATCAGCAATTCTAGTGATCATGAGGACCCCATCCAGGCAGATGACTCCCACCAACCTTATTCAGTGGAACAGTCAGAGCTTTCATATTTAGTGGCCATGTTGTTGTCCGGACACTACACGTTTCTATCCAACTGTCAGTTGTTTCAGCACACAAGCCTCAGCGTGGAAAACACAGCTGGCATGTGGAGTACACAATCAGACTATCGCAGACTGTGAAACGCGAGTAGCTGACCAAAAAGGAGTCGTCCGATATATGAATAAAATAGCTGAGACCTACAGTAAGTTAAAAGCGGTGGACTGAACAAACGAGTGGACAGAATACAAATAATCAACACTGATGTCAACCATACATTTGTAGTTGACAGCAATTCTTGAAAATCACACAATCAAAAGAAAAAATACCGAGCATTCTCCCTTTCGTGTTTAAGGTGTTTCAATATCAATTTAAGATGCCCCAATAGGTTTCTCCGGCTTCCAGCGGCCAGCAGGGTCGCACAACCAACGTACAGATAGATAGGCTGCCAGACAAGGATTGGTTGACTTCTATGGAGTGAGGGTACAAAAATCCGTCGAGTGTAAGGATCAAACAAAGCTGGCTCCAGTAGACCCAGTTGCCGGTTTGACGGGGGAGCAGACTAACACGTACACAATAGGTACTGAGCGTGTGCGTGCGCACGTACGACAGAGCACTCACACGGACATCTCTGGCACATCGGTCTTCTGCCTGTGGATAACTGAGCGATCCACTCAGAATGGTATAGGCTTCGGTCGTCGTCGTCGTCCGAACGGCCGGATAAGTCGGGCAAGCCTTCTTCTAAGGTGACCAAATGATAAACATTCAGGTAACAGACCCATGACGGCCGTGATAGTTGAGGCAGGACTGAAACACTCAGAGTAATCCATCGAGTGCAGTCTCCAAGTCTGAACAAACTGTACCCGGGGTAGGTTGCAACCTAATACAGGCTATATTCTAGCTTCAGATGGCCAAAGTATGATTAAGGCGAAACAAGCCGCCTCTTGTGAGTGGCGTATGCGTTCGACAACAGCACACAAATAGCCGTAATTAACTGTATTCCAGTGCTATGGCTGATCGAGTCAACGGTGGACACTGACAGTTGTTAACTAAATATGGAAATTTGTTAAGCGGTAGGTTATAATAAATCAGCGAAACAATTCGCGATAGAAACCGATTACTGGATGCGCCCCATCTATCCGCTCCGTTTCACCAATGTTTCCAGAGAGGCATCTGTTGAAGCATTGAACTAGTCACCAGTTCTAATTAGCTACAACCTATTCCCGTTGTCCTTTCTATCGATCTGTTCTGCAAGGGTTTTGTGAACCACGCTATACAGGTTGTCACTGTGCCAATTGACATTAAACTCCTTCTCAGGGACGCACAACTCCGATATTTCTGCTGCACAAATCGACGAACTCAAGTCCACTGCATAATCGATCAATTCAGCCCGAGTTGAAAACTAGTTGTTTGCCTCTCGGTGCCGATCGTCCAAGTGATCAAGGATGACTGCCACTTATTCAACAATCCACCATTTCTCATTTGCTTCCATTGGCTTTCATTCGTTTACTTCACTGTTCTTCAACTATGGACTAACCCGGTATTTGTATAAGAGAAGGAAAATCGACCCACTTGGGGGCAAATTCAAATTGAATACCTTTTTATTCAACCGTATATACTGTTTGCGCATGCAGTGACTGGCAAGCCTTCAAGCGACAAAGTTCATTTATGTGGGGAGACATGATTTTGCTACATAGGATGCTGCATCATCCTCAACATCTTTTAACAACCATACAAGCGAAAATAACCATCTCAGGGATTGCTCACTGAAACTGCAATATCAAATGATCCGTTTGACTTGCGGAGGACACTTCTTCAGCGCCCGGGCATGCTCAATTTGTCTACTGTTACTTCATCATGTAAAGTTGAATTCAGGCGTACACTTACCGTATTTGTTTAGGACATCAAACCGTTTCTTCAGATAATTTGATTATCAGAATGATAGCGATAGAATAAGGATAATCTCAACCTCTAACTGTCAGTAGTAACCTGTTTTTGTCCGCTTCATGATAAGCTGTGATTGTTGTATGCTTAACGCGTAATAATCTGATTTTTATTCCGGTCATTATCTATTGCCAACGCCTATAAACTTAAACAACCTTCCGAGTTATCTTTTCTTTCTGAACTGTTCGCCACATATTCAGGTGTATATGAATTCTCTCAATTTCTTCTACTATGCAAATTTCATATGAATCTTTGAGTTATAGTTCCTAGTCAGTTACCATTCACGGTGAATCAGAAAACCAAAGAAAGACACACACACACACACACACACGCACACAGAATGAACTGTTCACTTGAGCATCAACTAATCATGATCCGCCTTTGCTGGAATTAAAGTTCCACTTCTCAACCGACTTGAAAAGCAACAGCGCTTGCTGTCTGTGTATTGCTGACGAGGTCAGTTATTAAATCAACGGAAGTCTGACAGAAAGCACGCAGCGCGTTTACTTCAGCTATCTATGATCAGTAGGCAAGTGCGCCGACAAGTTACCTCACGGACTGTCTTCCATCCATGCAAATTTTATTGTGGATTTGTATGGAAATATCTCTCAATGACCGGGTGCCTAAGCCTGTTTATGGGTTTTGGTCTTCACGGCGGAAATAATTCAGCAGACCTTTACTTTACATTTTGCAGCACATTAATCTGTACAAAAATGAGTAATGATAGTGTGCGCGAAGTGACACTAACTTGATACTTATTTCATCAGACACTACTATGTAATGCTCGGTTCAACATTTGTAGTCATGTGAGTGATCATTCGCACCTTACATAAACCTTATTCACAGGAAACGCCTCAGCATGAACTTGATGCCTAGGAGGAGGATAGTGATTAGAAAGTTAATGTCGTTGCCTTGAAACTTCATCAACGCATCGCCAACAGATGGACTTGTCACACAGAAAACAACCAAATGCGTGAACAGCACGGTGGAAGTAAACGAAAACTTCTGACTGATACAAATTAATTAATAGAGTCAGTCTGGATTCCTTCACTGTGAATGGAAGCCGAATAGGAGAAGGAAGTCTCTCATAGCACCACTGGCAACTACTTGGACAGGAGGTTGATAGCGGTCAAAAATTACACCTTGTCCTCGAGACTGTGAATACCCAGCTGAGCAGAAGGAGAAGAATGTTCAAAATTTACGGTCACGAAAGGTTGCAGGAAGCTTTGTTATCTGAATTGCTGTAAGTAAGACATGTAACCATTTTTTCTAATTTAACCAACTTCAATCTGTTCTGCGAACGCCCCGCGGAAGAGCCGTGCATCAACAGAAAGCACACGCAACTGTTGCTAACAACCGAGGAAGTAACGTTCACATTACTGGCACTATAACAGAACCAGCCTTGCTGACAAATTTCATCCAATGTGGCTCACCTACTAAAGCAACGTGTCACGTCTGTCTGCGGACGGTATAGGTAGTCTTGAGGGACACGAAAGGAGGGACTCAGTGATAGTCTATGCCAAACGGATCTTGAAAGCATGTTTGAAAGTCCACAGTAGACTGACGGAAAGCTCCTGCTACTAGCGCACTATTCCCGAGGTTGAATCCAACTGACGTGGTCAACCACCTAGTAAAGCAAGTGATGCGACAACGGTATGACTTCATACTCGCGTACGATCTGTCACATGCTTTTCCAACATCAAAACCTACAACGACGCTTTGAACGCCGGGCTGAACATTCCCAGCAGCAGTTTAACTGGCGACATGCGCCATTGACAAAGCCTTGGGGATCTGGCTGTGTTCACTGAACTGTTGACGTTTCTCCGCTATCGAAAACAGAAGTCTCAATGGAAATCATGTTTCTGAAACGTCACAAGGCATTCAGCAGAACAGCAAGCTGGGTTTCGCCCTGACTGGGCTGTAATAATCACACCTACACATCCCATCACTTATGCAGATAGCACGCGGGATCACAAGTTTTAGGTTCCTACAGGAAGGAGAAAGATTTCTACCTGTGCGTTCCTGTTTTCGCATTGTTCGGGGAAAAATTGTGCCCGAGGACTTATTGGTGTAAAGAAAAAATGAACGGAATTGAATAATAGATAACTTCAATGAAGCTACCGATCGCAATCATTTCGGCAACAAATACTGAAACAAACTGAAACGACTGTCGCGTTTCACAGTCTGCGATAGTCTGATTGTGTACTCCACATGCCAGCTGTGTTTTCCACGCTGAGGCTTGTGTGCTGAAACAACTGACAGTTGGATAGAAACGTGTAGTGTCCGGACAACAACATGGCCACTAAATATGAAAGCTCTGACTGTTCCACTGAATAAGGTTGGTGGGAGTCATCTGCCTGGATGGGGTCCTCATGATCACTAGAATTGCTGATCAGAAACGCCGTGCGAGATGGCAATCTGGCACATGTACTACCATATCTGCGTTCATACCATTTCTGGTTCTTTCTCATAGTCTTGTTTTTATAAGTATTTACCGTTTTTACTGACGTTTTGTTATTCTGCGTTATTCTGTTCTCATTGTCGAGGTGAGCGGCTGCCCGAGCCACCATACTTTCTGGTCAAGCCCATGTCCTTTATGAATGAATGACAATGTTTCTTTGTAGCACAACGTTGTTATTTTCACGATAATTTGAACGTTTTCTGTTTGTAACTAAATAATTTGCTATCAGTACATTCTACTTTGGTTTGTATCTTTGTGAAGGACCTAGCCCGTTCTCCTCCCGCGACTGACGACAACTTATTTCCGCTAACTGATGTCGTGACGTCACCGACCACTGCATCTATGTTCATCAGTATTATACTCTGATTACTTTAGTTTCTGTTGGCCAGGTATAGATTGTCTGTCTACATTCGATTTTTGCATGTCCCTGTGATTCATATGATTGTAAACACCGTAATGTTTCAGCTGAAAACTGCGGTTAAAATTCGGGTGGAAGCCATCTGATCCAGATTGTTTGTATTAATGCCATAGTTTGCTAAGGTCTCATTGATCCTTCCATTTTGATTTGACTGACTG
>LOND01028831.1:0-15558 GCA_014220965.1 Paragonimus kellicotti | reverse complement strand
TTGGAAAGCGGGTGTTTGGCACTGATTGTCAAACGAGTTCTTTTGTTCAGTCGCTACATTTGCACAGACTTAGATGGTTAGGTCATGTACTAAGGATGCCAGCTAGTCGTTTGCACTGTTTGCGACGCTGCGGCCGACTGGCGCGAGGTGGACAGATGATGACCTGGCGTAGACAAATGAAATCGTTTACGAAGGGGTTGGCCACTGTAGGTCGGGTTCGTCTCCCGGGCTGGGGCCCTCGCGACTCACAGAGTCGGTGGCTTGAGACGTTAGGTGAGATGGCGGCTAATCGAGCTCAGTGGCGTGAATGTTGTTGTTTGGCCGAGTTGTCTGTGAAGTGAGTGCACTTAATGATGCGGGGCAGTGAAAGCCGTAAGGAAGCTGTCTTGCTGATGACGCCTTACTTTCACTTACAGCTTGGTTGTTTGTTTGCAATGTGTTGGGAGAAGAATTCATCGAAACAATCTAATCAGGTCATCGGTGACGGCTGACGAAATCATTCATCATAGTAAACTAATCAGGACATCGGTGACGGCTGACGAAATCATTCATCATAGTAAACCAATCAGGTCATCGGTGACGGCTGACGAAATCATTCATCAACAAAGCACTGGCGTGCAGGTCGAACCAACCAGGAGGAGGCGTAAAGGTGAGCGTGGGTGTCGCGCTAGCCCGATGAACCAGAGCGCAACGGCTATGGAATTGGCCCTACTTGGCCACTTAATCGCGAAGTGGCCTAAACAAGCGAACAGTGGTTCAACGCGTAAATGGCCATATTTGGCAACTATTTCATGCCATATATTAGAGAGGGGTCAGCAGTAGCATGTTTTCGCCTATCCACCCTGCTGTATGCAGCAGATAGGGCGACCCGGTTTATACTGCGAGACGGCCGATGCAGTATGGATTTATTGTTTGTGATTATTCATGGTTGTAGTAGTAGGCAGATAGTGGAGACGAGAGCACTGTGCGAGACAATACACTGGTAGCCGAACTGTGTAAGTAAGCGCCACTGAACCACGGTATACAGAATATACTGGAGAAACGAAGGAATGACGTAACTCAAATGGAATTACATCTCATTTTGGGAAATACAACCATGTCTGGAGTGCATTTGGTGGGCGCTCCCTGACGAGGCCCAGTTAGAACGCCAGTTGGTGTAAGTCTCACACTGTCAGTGCTTTAGTGCAATCTATCAGTTTACACTTTACCTCACTGCGCTAGTGTGAACCACTGAGTCTGGATCACTTTGGAGAAACTGATACAGTAATATCATAAGAATTCCTTCGGTCATTTTAAATGGATGCTGAGTTATGAAAAAAACTATATCAGGACATGTGAAAGTGATATCGATACACCTTGAACAGGAAAAAATATAAGATATCTGAAGCAATCAGGTAGTATTCAATACATACTCAAGAAGAACAAGTCTAAAACCGACTTTTCTTCACACAAGCGTGTTTTTCATTCCACTTCGTAACGCAAAAAAGATGCGAAGTTTGCGTGATGGGGTAACTTCGCACAAGCTCTCAATAATAAAACGCGATAGTCGAAAACAGAATAATTTGAAAAACTCCTTTAAACAAGACTGAGGATAATATTCACCTTTTACGTTCCACAAAATCGGCTGACGAACAGACACGGTTTGCAGTATCATCGTTCGAACGATCCGTAAGGGCCAATTTTTCCAACTTTTCTTCAGCGCGTTTCAGACGATCTCTTAAAGAATTTTTCCCGAGTTTGGATACGAAAGATGTTGTTAGACTAGAAAACGATGAGTTTTCAGCCATTTCCTCCAATAATTCAAACTCTTCCAGATCAAAAGCATCACTGCACACACCGTGTGTCGTAGAGTTCTGATAAGACTCAGTTGCATGATCCCTAGTTGAGGTGGACATTGGGTGCGACTGTACCGGACTGGTGTGTGGTATGTGAAGATGAGTGTCTCCATCTTGGTCTTTTGCAGAATTGGGACGTCTTTTGGAAACAAATCCACATAACAGACTTCCAAGTGGTTTTGCATACAAAGAGTCATTACACGACGGAGAAACATTACTGATTGTGCCTTCAGGAACATTCCGAGTAGCAGAAGATGGCTGAAACAAGGCAGGAAAATATTACCACTGTCACGGCAACACATAAGTGTTGCTTAGCTGTCACGCCATTGTCAGTATAAAAAGAGAGAACAGTCCTCGTTTTTAGATAAAAGGAAGAGGAATGGGATTTGTAATGACTGCAATGTCAAAACTCAAACATTCAAACGCAAGGTTTCTACACCATATAGATGAACAATATAGTTGCACACTGAGAACAAAGTGGTATCTGCAAGACCAGACAAAGTTCGCAAAACCTGAATAATGTCCTGTTAGAACAGCTGATACAAACCCCCTTTTCGTGCAGAAAATCACTGGGGTAAATTTAAACCACTGGCCAGCTGTATTGAGGAAGACGTAGAATGCCGTGCTCACTGGCGGCCAGCTGCTTCAAAGCGGCTTAGTGGATTTTAGGATAAAATTCAAATGTGACTGATTGAAACGAGGTCAAGAGTATAACTGCACGTAAAGAGCTGCCAACTTGACGAAATGACTAAGTCGAGGAATACAAGAAGCCACAGTAAAATCGTCTGAGTTAAAAGAAAACAAAAGTGATGGAGCTTAAAAGAGAACTCTCCGATTTGAAAGCCAACGTCTTTACAATCCGGTCTCAAAGTCACTGTGAGATCTACGCAACCTGATGTGTATGATCACGTACATGCAATATAGTTCAAGGACTAAACAACTGTCGAATTGATTTATTTGGGATGTATCGCACGGACTAAATCCAACTAAACGCCACGGTTGAAACAACTGAAATAATTACGAGCAAGTGCATACATGTATGCAAAATATATTAACTATAGGGAGTGAAGACTTTGCTGCCATAAAACGAGAAACGCAGACATCTATGTGAAGACTGAAGATAACAAGTTAGCTGGCATTGTTGAGTACGACAACCAGCAGGACTTATTAACGCCCTCAACCAATAGTGCACGTTGTGATTGTAGACCGCATCTCACAATGGGAAAACCCAACATACCTAAAGTTCGGACAAAGATTATAAGAAAGATGGTTAAAAAAACAAAACAAAAAGAAACTCCAGAAGTTTCGACAACTCATTTTTTACATCCGAGAGCGTATCCATCGTAGAGTTTCAATGAAATCGGTCAAGTTATTGGCATCACTGTATGCACATTAATGGGCAGCTACTTCGAGCAATCAATAATTATTGGCGGTAATTGACTTCTCTCCTCCTAATTAACCGCATGATAGACCACATATAAGGAGCACTCGGAAGTTTCGAGATGTCTGAAGTAAAGCTTCCGTCAGATAGTCAGTTGAACGATATTAGGATAGATGGACGAAACTGCTTTGCTTGATTCATCTACAGACAACAAGCGGATCACAGAGACGTCTGACTATTCACACAGATTAGATCCATTAGCACGGAAGATGTACATGAACCATCAATATTCGCCCACAGTTGCCTCAGTCAGTTACCTGTGTCAGGTAAGCTGAATACGTGAGGACCATTAGCATACAGTTGGGGAATCTCCAAGTTTGTGACCGGTAACAGGTGTACTGAAAACACCACTAGGCTACGTACTCTATACGCCGGCAGAGCGCCTGCCTTACCGCGTATTGTTCAAAGCGGTCACTGAAGATTGAAATCAGTCACAAGATCAGGCGATGACGTGAAAACGGAACCATGAAGAGTTTCATCACCCCGTTGAGCAAAATAAGAAGGCACCACCTGACACATTGGAAAGTGCGTCATCATCGACACAACGGCTTTGAAGCAATCTCAGACAGGGCAGGATGTCGCAGCCAACGGCGAGCTTGTACTCAAGATTATCGGTTATTAATCTGAGAACTTATAAACTATACAATCATTTCGAAGTCTGGTCCCTGATGTAGAGGTTAGGTTAACTGGTCTGAAACATATTTTGCATCAGAAGTGAGACGCCATCAACAAAAGTGATTGATTGTCTATATGATGTTTCTGAACCTATGAACACTTAAACGGTCTCAAGTGTACCATAACTACTTGACTTTTTTGTGAATGTCTATCGTTTTCATATAAATATTCACTTCATATACTCATATTAATTTACTGTACCTATGGGCATGACTCGACGCTGAAAACGTGTGTGAATGTTTGGGTAGGGCACAAAGCCAGCAGTGAGCAACAGAGTAAGCTGAGCACTGACTGTGATGAAACAAAGAAGGCTGGAAATAGATGATAACGCTCCACAAAGCCATGATATGAAGAAATCTAAAAAAATGCCCGGAAAATATGCACGAAATTGGCCAGTAAATTTCGAATCACAACAATCTCGGCTCACCATTGGTTTTGAAGTGTTCTTTGTTGGCTGACGCAGTGGGTGGCTAAGTGAACAATCGGATGTCCGCTTTTTACGCAAAGTATCAGCTGGGTCCCGAATTGGCATCCCCTGTTTCCTGATCTTGCTGCACCAGGCCGACATCCCTTGACGTCGCTTGAGGAAAGCAGCCGGTTTCGCGATGGTCCGGGATCTCAATTGTCTATCACCGAGATCATTATTATTGTGTTTCTCATCGCATGTCTGGTAAGTATGGAAAACATTAATTAAACAACGACAAACGTTCGGTCCGCGTATGGCAAAGCATCAACAGCAAGCTGAAATTTTGCAAGTAGACGAAACCACGAACCACTCCAGTAATAAAAGGTGTGCTTAAATACAACGGTGGTTACACTGAACCGCGAGTCACTGAGAACAACTAAAGGAATAACCAAATCAGCCTCATTTATTGTGACGTACATGTGTTTCACTCCTGTTTAAAATGTGGGCATGCAATACAAGTAACATTTGACAACAGATTCAAGCGTGTACTTCGGAGTTCACGATAAACACTCGTTACTTGACATTTTTCTTCATTAAACCATGTGGAGCACTGTTAGACTTTAAAGTGCGGACATTTCGTTACGACAAGCAACCTACGAAAATGATTAGAAACGCGACTCAATTTTTGATTCCTGTTATACAATACCAACTCGATTTGATGTTTACATTGCTACCGTTGCGTTTGTTGTTTGCAAGCTGTAGGCACTGAGGTAGAATGCTTGAGGTTAGACGATGATGATTAAGTTGCTATTGTTCTTCTATAGTCCACAGTAGATCTGCAATTATGAAACGAAGTTTAATTAGTAAGCATTCAGGTATATGTAACGAACAGTTCAGTTACATTTATTTGTCATGATGCATGCGACTTCGCAAGTTCCGTTTCCGATTCAAGGTATGCAGCAGGCTCGACACAACGTCCCAAATGGAAGCATTACAAGATCGCCACGCAGTCCATACTTAGTCAAAGGAGACAAGGACTCTTTCTCCACTTCGCCGGGAGCATCGACAATAGAACAACCTTTCTTGCCATGTTTATTCTACCTATGGATTCCTGTTTCAAGATTGACATTTATAGCAAAATATTTGCCTACATTGGTGTTCTTCCGGGCGCTAGTTGTGTTCAAGCTTCAGGGGTAAACGCTTCATTTACAGATGGGTTCACTCAATCATCCAATCCGTTATTACGAACGCGAATGTAGTTGAGGGTGGTTGTCATAACAAAAGTTTCGTTATCAGAACATCTGTAAAATGAATAAAAAGGCCCACTCGGTATTGAAGTAATATTTCGAGCCCAGACATTTCCCTTGGTACAACGAATATTTCGTCAAAGCTGCGCTGCAGTGCATGCATACATACAGATGAATGAGAGATTACGCTACCTCGGCTAAGTGGCGTTACTGGGGAGGTAAGCAAAATCCAATTCCAGGTGTTAGCCTCAAACTGTGTACATGCTGAAAAGCACATTGGACTGCAAACCGCAATGTTTAAGGCATATGTATACTTATATAAAATAATCATACTATAGCCCATCATGTGCAAATCAGATGGGATACGAGTAAAACTTTGTTTGGTTATGCGTAACTTCCTTGGCGTTCGTAAAGACCACGCTCTATGAATACAGCACTTTGATAAAACCGTTCGCGACTGCACGTTGAGGATACCACTGATACTCTTCAGCAGATTACTTGGCCAGCTTGAATTCACAGCTTTCAAGTTTATCTTAAACATTTACAGCTATACGTCTGTTGTTTCACTCTCTTTCACCTGCAGCTCTGTAACGTATCGCGACGTCTTTCTTACAGCACATTGAACAAGGGTTAACACCGAGAAAAAGTAATCGAACACATTCATGCCACCGTCAGACGGTGATCCCGAACACAGAGTTCACGGTAACAGGTCACAGGTATGTCCTCCTTATCAGTATCGAGAATGGTCTATTCATCGCAAATCAAACTGCACATCCTTCTTCCACTGACGCATGTTAATCTAATAAAAGGTGCTGGCCCATTCCATTACCAATCTCTCTTGGTAACGGTAATTCAGAAGAAACTGTTAATTCTGCACGTCTTTTACAACCAGATGCACTGATAGTTGATTGAGTATGCGCCACTGGGCCACCACCGTATTCAGAAAATGAAGTATCGGAAATTGCCCAATTGTGCGCAGCATGAACAGCCAGACAGCTCAGCTCAAATGCTGTAATGGCATGTCGAGACCAGAGTCAAATCGGGAGACAACTAAAATTCTAGATCAACGACGACTGTTTGCCCGGACGCTACGTTAAAATATTCCGTGGATGATGATCACGTACTGCACCTATAGAGCACGGTTTGAGAATCCAAGCCTCTCACTAGACAAGTTATCTTCAGCTTGAAATTAAAACAACACTTTTGGGTACCGAGTTAGAGTTAGGCTGGAATGTAATGTTAAGTCCTGTCGAAATGGCATTACCAGCAGATGATTTTCACAGACCTAAGACATACATTCATTATTTTATTACCAGTCTTTGAGCAGCATTACCGTCCGATTTCTCGTACGATCTCTGACGTCGGTGCTGGTAATTCATTGCTCGTTGTGTGCTTGTTGCGTGTCCCGATACCCACGTCCGAGTAGTATCTCCTCTCATATCACAAATATATCTCGTATAAATTCGCACTACCTCTTGAAATGAAACTGTTTTTCCTTCCCAAACTCCACGACCTTCCGTTGCCGCCCAACATATAATCAGATGTACATAGGCACTACAAGGTCTTTCCAACCTGTAAAAGTCTAATGAATTTCGTCTAAGCTGGCAACCTGCACTCAATGATAAACACTCACTTGGTTCACTTACAGTACGACGCGTTATTCTTTGTATACTACTGGAAAGTGTGCTATAACCTTACCGTGCTGTACGTGAGTGGTGCAACAGAAGCGAAGGTAACCCTTGGCTACGGAAACACAACCATCGGCTACCTATAACAGTGCCGATGTTCCAAGATCCGTCGCAAGGTAAAAATGTGATCAACGCACTCATCGACCGGATCGGAATCCTGCCTGTTCTTCACGTATCTGACTTTCTCTGAGTCTAACGGACCGACGTAATATAAGGCCCTTAGGCAACCTGGACGCAACAGACATTAGAGTGATGTTACCGCGGGTATCACGTGGATTTCAAGCCGCCTTTTGAAAACGGGAATTACTGTTGATAAGCACCAATCACGAGGTACCTCTTCAGTCTCCCAAATCGTCTGGAGGAGTTTTGTCAGTTCTGATATCAACCTTTCCCCATCATCCTTGAAAAGGGAAGCAAAAAGGAGATCCAGTCCCGCTCCACGGTCACTTATGCTTCTGACTGAGAGTTGTTTGCAACGCAATAACTGATCATTCGGGTCTCGTCGTCTACATGGTCTGGTTGGAGCCAGCTGAACTGTCCCTCAAAATGTTCACATCACCTTTCAAGTCGGCGCAACTGGCTGACGATGGGTTCAGCATCGTCTCATTTATACCGATTTGACGGTCGGTAAAACCACGGATCAGGGAAAACAGGTTTCTGTCATTCCCAGATAAAATGACACGTTCAATCTCTTTAGCTTATTTGACCAAGTGGTGTTCGCGGTCTTCGAGTAGGCTTCTGGTAAACTTGAGTTTAAGCTCTCAATGATCATCATTATATTCGGAGCCAGGAGGAATCGGGAGACGCCTGTTCATAAGATTTGTCGACGTGACAAAAGTTCAATTCTCTCGTAACTACACACTTCCTTTGGAACACATTTCTTCAAGGCAAGCTCCCATAACTGCTGTGGTTATTCCCCAGTGTTCGTTGGGTTCTCTTACTTGACCAAAACTAAGCAACCTGTTCACCAACGCTTCCTTATAAACGTCCCTTACATTCTCCTCGCACGAACGTCATTGCAGTTACGAGTATGACCTCTGAGCAAGTGACAAAACAAAACAGGCAAGCCAAACAGCAGGATCCGAATCCAGGTAGCTTCTTCAAAACGTACGACATTCTTCAACAGAGTGGCGCCACCTGTAACTGACTGCGATATGATCGAGTTGTGTCCACGGCTGAGAAGCACACGGAAGTCCCCATGTAACACAGTGCTTCTTCCTGTGTTGAAATGCAGTGCTCGAAATATAGACCGTGAGATGCGCACAGCTGCAGCAGTCTTTCGCCAACGTCAGTGCGTTGTATCCGGACACTGAACATACCCCCCGACTCCTTTGCCGACCAAACTAATCATTAAAATTGCTCGCCAGTTAGATGTCAGTGTTTAGCCTGTTTCAAAACAATCGCAGAACTTGGTATAACGCATCTCTGGTAGCTATCTACAGCTATCCTCAAGGGCACCTACCGATATAACGAACACACAACGTCTTTCTGATTTGCGTCGACAGACTTTTACCGATGTATTGAGTCTGACAGCGCACAAGCGACTGTTCACTGGGATCCAATCGAGCAAACTGCTCTGCTCTGGAACTCAGTGCGATTCCCACTCCAGCTTGACCACGAGATTCAGCTTCGGCGTCACCAGAAACTTTGAGAAGCGCTTGAATCGACAGTTATCTAGAGGTGAGCTCAAATGGATAACGGTGCTAGAATCGTAGACTCGCGTCTCCGACACGCAGCACACATCAAGCTCCAGACTTGAGAGAGTACTAGCCAGAGCAGCTTGCTGACCGACTTGTCGGAGAATGCGGACATTAAAAGTGTCAACGTTCACTAGTTGTCTTAGCCTTAGGAAGCAATAACCATCGCAGGTACAAAGAGAGTAGAAAAATTGAGGACCAAAAGAGAAGAAAGTGGTAGTGGATGGAATAATGTCACTGTCGGAAGAGCGATAACTTCTGATACTTCCCGGTCGTTTATGCCGCGGAAGGGGGTTGACTTGAGGGACCCCACCCCGAGTCTCTGACTCAAAAGTCTGACCTGCGAGACAACAGGATACAGGGTTTTCTTGGGGGACCCTACCCGAAGCCGACAGTCTGACTCATTGGACAATGAGAACCCCGCCTAGTTCGAGGACGCAGTGAATAAGACAATGACGTCTGATTCTGAACAGTCACACACAGCTGACGCACTCGAAATTACAAGCGATTTTTTAACGATACCGGGTGTTTTCCCACCCCTAAATAGTACGCCGGTGGTCACAGTCGAACCCTGGGCGACCAGAGTTCTCTTTGTCTCAGGGTGCATTTTCTAACCCCATTCTTCCATATTCGGCGAACAGCAGTACCGCAACTAGGGAAATTGTTCTGCTGTATGCTTACAGGATAGTGTCTCTACCTAAGCACTCTTAAGCGGTCAGTGGTGCGGCGTACAAACATGAGTGCGTCTGCTTTTCGTCTATCTGCTCCACTTTGGCCTGTCTAGCATGGCTGTGCTTGGAAGAACCGAAGTTCTCATCAGCACAGTGCTCCGAATCGATGTGGCATACAAGCCTGACCACCACCTCTAGGTAGCAAAATAGGTGAGGTCGCAGAACAGGTCAGGATTTACAGAAGAGGCCTGGGGATTCCGCGTATCGACATATTATTGCTGTATTCCCAACTGGCCTTATCAGTTCACTTGGATTGACACGGGTGTCGAATATGTTGCAACTACCACATCTTTGCGATGTTCTGTTAGGTGTAGATGAGTAATGAACCATGTGCGAAGTGCCACGGCAAAATAATCTGTCAAATGTTGAGCGATCTCAAAGATAGGTAGTAAGATGCAACACACTTACTAGCAGAGGGGATTTGTATGTAAAACTGGTTCCATCTACATTCCCCATAACCTGAAGAAATAAGGTTAGAACACAAGCAGAAGCACCACCACGGACGACTAACCTACAGAGCAGACAGAGTGAATATAATTAAAATAAGATTAAATTCAGCCCGAACGCTAGATAAACAAGTTAGGTGTCCATAAAGCAATAGCACAGGCCACTACTGCTCAAAGTAAACACAAATAACACCAGTGTTAAGAATCAATCACCCATATTGCAGTTTAAGTCAGCATCAGAATAGTGAATTGACAGCTGTCAATTCCCTCGATAATAAGTCACATGTTCAATTGTCAGACCTGGACGAAAGTTATGAAATGAATTTTTAATGTGACCTGTAAGGGACCGTTTACAAATTGGCGTCCCTTACCAATTATTCCGGTCAAGACCCTCGTGTGCGTCTGAAATTCTAACTTTAAATACCAGTTAATCACTGGGCGAAGATGCTAAAAGTCACCAGTAACAATCTAATGTAGGTTTGCGGTCTTACTACAGTGAGACCGAGAAAATCTTAATTACCTTATGTGTCGTGTCCATGCCTTCCGAGTTGTGACAAGGTAAACCTCCATCAGGGTTTTCACGTTGTTCAACCTAAGGAGAAATGGAATGTGTGACATGAGGGGTTTTACGCCAGTTTATAGTGACAACACTCTCCAACATAAAGATGTGTATAAGAGAAACTACAAGACATAGAACATCAACATTTTGAGTGAAACAAACCATCTAAAGGACAAAAAGCCTAGCTGATGTACTGCATATCTTTAACAAGAAATAAGGCTACTAACTGTAGGCTCGTCGAGTCCGTCGGTCGGTCCGACATTACCATTTTCTAACGGCGTAATGTTTTTCACATTTTCAAAAATTACACTTCTCATAGTGTCTTCGGGTGCATAATCCACTTTGACACCCGACTTCGTAGTCCACGAAATAGAAGGACTGAAAATATCATGTTTATGTTCATCCTGAATCATCCCGCGTCACTTCGACGCGATGTAAACATAAAATTCGTACAGGAGTCTACCCCTGATTTGTTTTCCCGCTTTATTATAACAATGCAGTCATTTCACACCACAAAAGGATACTGGGCAAAATTGATCAAACTGTTTAATCTAACCACGGAACTTGTTAAAGGGGGTGTGATAAAGAATACGGCTATGCGGCATGAATTATTTTGAATGTTGAATGTTAGAATTTGTGGGTGGTTCAATTTTAGCCACGTAGCGTTTTGTACAGCAAATTGTACTTCATAATTTTTTTGTTCTCCACAGCTTTCACCTCCCTGAAATTCACATCTACACTCGACGTTTAAACTATGTAAAGTGAATGATTCAGTAATACAAAATTCATCTCCAAGTTCGTGAGCCCTGCTTGCCCTCTGCTTCGTGTTGACTGTGTTGATTGCAGGAGAGTTGGAGACTAACGGAGTCAACCATCTATTTCCGTATATCTCCGACTTCGGCTGTCATCAAAATTTCTTCCGCTGTGAACCCAAAATCTCTTTGGAGCAACACGACAGATCGTATCCATTGGATACCTTCATTCAGGTGTAGTGGAACTCTAAACCAACGCACCTTTACGAACTATTGTGAGTCAGTTGCTTTCATTTTCATCACATTTTGACCTCGTGTTCACACCTAAGTTTTATATAGTGTTTGGGTCTACTACAGCCATGAGGTCCAACGAGGTTAGTGGATCAAAGATATCCAGTGTTTGCGGCCAATTCGGTTGTCATATGAATGTACAAAACAACATGCAGTGCCAAAAGTGCCTAAAGTGGTGCCACTTCAAATGAGCAGGATCACCCTTCAGCGTGTTTTTCACACGATTATCTCCTGCGACTAATCCTTTGAGACGAACTCCCAGCAAAGTGGGTGTTGAGAGACCCCTGTCTTAGGTCAAATCAATTAGTCAACCACAGTTCCCGGAATTTCGCTCTAAACGCTCGTCTCTCCTGTTTAGACCCTGTCGACTCCCAATGAAAAAACGCAAACCGAATGGGAATCATATGGATCAGATTTTTAATAGATGCTCCGCCAAACCTTCACATCAATCATCTACGCCTCATTCTGTCATGGTTCTTATTCTCTCTGTGTGGAGTCCAATAGATGTCGAATCCGCGTCTCACATAGCAATCTGTCAGACGTATACACTTTCTGGTTGACTGTCCTGTTGATTTAATTGGCGGCCATATTTCAAGGCTGAGCAGTGATATTTGAGCCCCATCTTCGCCGCTGTTTCACAGCAGTTTCAACTCGTGCGACCTCAACGCTGATGTTAGACCACGAAGCATTCCCAATGTTTTACTGCTTTCTCTTGCTACCATAGATTCTACGACCGAAATTCGCAATCAGGTGAACCCGACCTTCGGTGATCCGTCGAACAGTACAGTCCTCAACCAAAAATCTCAAGCTCGGGCCTGTCCCTCCGTGCACATCCCTAAACCTGATCAGTCATTCAGTCATTCTGTTCATGCCTCTGAGTAGAAGAACACGGAAAACTCGAAGTTCTGTCTACTACTGCGCAATCTGGTTGCGAAGTCGAAGGCCTCTCGTGCACCAGCCTTCGAATCCTCGCTTGAGATTTTAAAGTCCGTCGAGCTGCATGCACGCCGCGTTGCATCGATCTGGCCTGACAGTACTCATGTGCCGATTGCCATTATTGCTAACGGCCGTTTTGTGGTTGAACAGTATATAAGATTGATTAATTCCGGAGTGTCAACTGAAACCATAACAAGCAGAATCATGCAGAAACAGATCATCAACAGCTCATACCAACACAATCTTACCACTCATTAACTCAGAAATCTTCACGAGAAATATTGAACCTCCTGGTGAACATTCGGCAAACAACCGTTTCCAGGGGTACGGCTTGAAGATCGTCCAAAAGTGAAACGATTATTTCGGCGCGAAATCTCGTTTTAAAATATTTAAAAAAATTAAATCAGAATTTCAAGCAAAGTACCACAGTACATCAATTATAAATAACAGCGTTAATGGAAAAATTGGAATACATCGAATAAGTGCCAAAAGTACTGGTTTGGTGATGAAAACTTTTTCCACCATTTTCGCGAAAATAACCCGTTATTGGCGTTAGCTCACTTTTTCAAGTCTTATAAATGCGCTCATTGCAATTTTCGAGATGGAATACGTCATTCTATAGCCTGAGAGTGCTTCATTTCGCGGCGTTTTGAAGATATGGTCGAAATGGAAATATACGACCATACAATGTTGGCATTGCATTTCAACAAGAACACTAACACATTTGATGATGAAACATGTATGACAACGTTTCCAGCTTCCTTGTCTATACGATATTTGTACTGTTTCTCCTTGTTTGCAAGATTTCAGGTAGATACTGGTCGACGAAACGTTGCTCTTAGAAATGGTTGGAAATGACGCTATCATATGGTTGTTTTCATCTTCGGTGTATATGGAGCGGCGTAAGAAAAGGGTATCATGTCCCACTCTATCACTTGGAATCTTCAGAAGTAAATTCTATTCACTCTACTGCATTGTTTCCAACTAGATTGAGGTCGCGTGTCGTTCATACGAAACAGTATACGGAAACAGATGAACTCAAGCTGCCTGCCGATCATTGGGAGGTATACCTCTCAGCCAGTCGCGACTTGATGGTTAGAACGCCAGGTATCTATCGCGGTGCAGAAAAATACTCCGATCAATATGACAATCAACGGACTCAAAAATGATGATTACCATGTACCACAGACGCTTCAAATACAAGTTTCTCATCACTTCCCGCATGTGTTCGTTCTCCATGTTGTTCATGGCAAACGTCATTCGGAAGGAGCAGCTACTAGTGTGAATGCATACTGCATTCTCAGACGTTGTTCATAGCTGTAGTGAGTCAGGTGGAGCAGCTACTAGTGTGAACGCATACTGCATACTCATGGTCTAGGTCAGCGAGACGGTGCTAGCGATTTCCCTTCTCTGCAATAGATCACAATCAGCCATGTAGGATGAAAAGTTCAATAATGAAAGTATCAATTTCCAGTTTGACGTGCTTATTCTTTTTTAACACCCTTCACGTTCTACTATATTGGGCTCATTAAATCAGTATTACAACCACTTCCGAAATACTGTGCTTAGACTACAAGACAGTGCTCAATTTCCATCGCCGATTACACCACATCTTGACAATAGTAAGCCCAAACGTTTCACGTTTACTTAGTGGCGCAGACGCAATCCCCCAAATGTGTGGGACGGCTGACTATTCACTTTATCGCATACGGACTGCCACTACCGTTAAGTTCCATTACCGGTAGTTATCAGTAGGTTTTTCAATTTTTCGCCTGCCCATTTTCATCTTCTAGATCCCCAACTCAAAGGTTTCCCAAGTCTGATGACTTGTATAAACAGAAAATATGGACGACATGTCCGAGTTTCAGATTGCGGTATATATGACAATTTCAGCCTATCACCAAAACAACAACCAGTCTGTTCGCCGAATATCACATCGAGGTCATATCCGGAAAAAGATAACTCCCGCGAACCTGATTATCAAACTGTTTCCCACCATATGACAAACGAAACATTTCTATATGGTAAAATATTCATGGATTCATTATCAGATATGCCTGATTTTGATTTACGGAGAGAAAGAAATCGCTAGCAGAGTCCCACTGACCTGGCCCATGGAGGAGGGCTGGAAATGCAGTATGCATTCACACTAGTAGCTGCTCCTTCCGAATGACGTTCGCCATGAACAACATGGAGAACAAACACATGCGGGAAGTGATGAGAAACTTGTATTTGAAGCGTCTGTGGTACATGGTAATCATCATTTCCGATTCCGTGGCTCTGCGGAACAATCTGGATGCAACTGCTTTCTTGGTGCACATGGGGTGTTCTGAGCTGAAGGAAAGGTACCGATTAGAATGGGTGTCCCTTTCTGTGCACGCCTGTGTCCAGGTTACCGTCTGCTCTTCTGCGTATTCTGCAGTCTAGAAAACTCAGTTCATGGTCCACTGATTCGCGCTCAATCGTAAATTTGATATGCTGATGAAATGAATTTATGTGTTCCATGAACTTCTCAATAGTTTCTGTACGCATCACCACCAGCGTATCATCGACGTACCTCCACCAAAGTCTAGGTGGGTCAGAAAAGCTGAACAGCAACTTTTCTTCCAAATCTTGCATGAACATGTTGGCAACTGTGGGAGAGATGGGTGAACCCATTGCTACTCCGTCTGTTCGCTGATACGGGACCCCTTGAACGTGAAGAAGGTAGACCGCAAGCAATGCTCTGTAGCTTCTATAATCTCATTAACTGATAAATTTGTTCGTTTAGGTGAACTGGCATCTGCTTCAAGACGTTGGCCAATCACCTCCAAACTTTCCCCCACTGGAATCTTGGTGAACAACGAAATAATGT
>LOND01028828.1:10838-22803 GCA_014220965.1 Paragonimus kellicotti | reverse complement strand
CATCTCGCTTAGCCCACGGGTTGACAGTGTTTGCGGGGACGTTTGACAGACGAAACAGGGAACGGATGAATTGTGAAGTATGAAGAAAAGGCGGGATCGGCCACAGTTTGAACCTAAATGGTCACGGATTTCAGGTCAACAACTTGTGATCAGACAAGCCCGACACACTTTCAGCAACTCAACATTTTGCCAACAAACAATCACAGCTGCCTGTAACAAGTCAATGGCGGGTGTGCTGTGTATCCGGGAGATCTTTCTTTATATAACTGAGAAACGTGATCTATTCGATTGGTTGGTGCTTGTTGAATATTCGTCATTGATAGTCATTGCTTGTGCTCACTTTCCCGTGTATGTTGAACTCGCCACGTGACCAAGGGGACTGTATGACAACTGACTCCTATTGATGGTGGTATGTGCATCTTTGCATCTAACCCTATCTCGTCGTAGATTTCGTTGACTCAAACGTGTGCTTTCTATACAACCCTGACTCGTAACGTCTCATCTGCCGTACCAATTTCTGCTAAGCGTCCTGTTTACTGTTGCAAGCCGATTGACATTTCTCTTCGTGGACTGCTGTCGTGCATTCACTGCTGCGTCTCCCAGTCCCCCCTATGTTTCTATAATTGCTAGAATTGGTAGCGTGCCTAGTTTATGCTTCGTGTATTCGGTACCTGCGACTAAAAATAGCTGCGTCTGTATTCCAAAATTCAGCATTGAGGTGCAGGCATCTGGATGCGGACTGTTTGGATTTGGGACGTAACTGTTGTTAGCAGTTAGGTTTCTTCCCTTCTCTTTTTTCTTCCCTCTCGCAGTTCAGGATTTGCTTTTTTCTTCATGATTGTGTGACAGTGAGACATCATTGAGAAACATTAATGTATTGCTGTCTATGATGATGATGATATTCGTTATCTATACGCAGTGTGCCGGAAAGCACCAACTTTCATTGGTAGTCTGCCGATCAGGTTGATTGACTTTCCAACGGAAGTGCGCGTGAACGATCGTCTCCTAGGGACACCTTACTACACCGTTCACGACGCCCCACCGAGGGCAGATTACTCTGGCAAAGTCATTATCGAATGAAGTCTCCAAGTCCACTTTCTACATCGGTTCAATCAGTACGGCGAAAGCCTGAATTGCAGTGGTTCACGATATCCCATCATCACCACCATCAGTGGTTTTCGCTGATGCTTAGCCACAATATAGCCGTGAAGATAAAGGCAAGCCCTAAGCTTGGAGAGAAAAGGAAGGGAAGGGAGAGCACCTAGCTACTAAAAGTAACTACGTTTGTTTTCATACACTCAACTCAAGGTGCTTTGCAAACAAACAACCGAGCTGTAAGTGAAAGTAAGGCGTCATCAGCAAGACAGCTTTCATTGCTCCCGCGTCATTAAGTGCACTGACTTCACAGACAACTCGGCCAAACAACAACCTTTACGTCTCCCCTCTAGCCCGTTTAGCCGTCATCTCACCTAAAACTTCCAGCCGTCGACTATTTAAGTCGCGTGGGCCCCAACTCGGGTGACGAGCCTTACCAACATCTTGTTGAGCGATTTCATTTCTCTACGCCAGATCATCATCTGTCCACCTCACACCAGTCGGCCGCAGCGTCGGCAAACAGTGCTCGGTGTGGCAAACGACTAGCTGACATCCTTGGTACAGTTAAGTGTGTGTATCTCTGTAAACTTGGGATTGAACAAAGGAGCTCGTTTGACACTCACTACCAAATACGCGCTTCCAAACCTATTTGTTGCCTACCCGTTGATTTCACTCGATACGGACCGTTTCATATACTTGGGTAGCGTTATCTCTTCGGTTTGTGAGATTGTTGTTAAGATATTAGCAAGAACAGCGAAAGCACGTGTTACTTATGCCAGTCCACACCATTTGTGTCATCGGTTGTCGCCGAAAAGAAAGGTACGTATTGTGGGCGACCTATTCTGTACTGTCGTTCGGACACATGTCCTGTTCCCGACGAAGGTATCAAGATCACCAACAGATGTGTAAAGCTTTCGGGGTAGTCAAGCAACAACGTGGTTACAAAGTATGTGGACCCTGAATATGCTGTTGACCAAGGCGTGCAGGTATTCGCAGTCCTGTTGAATACTTTGTGATCATTTAGCTTAGTAGTTAGAAGAGCTATCTAAAGGAGGAATGTGCCTGCATCTATCACGTTTCTAGTCTTTCCACCTGACCTTATCCATTTTTTCCTTCGATAGTTTTTTTCTGCGATATTCCACGTCACCACTGGGGTGAACGGCGATGTAAGCCGTATTAACATTTGATAATCCTTGGGAACTTTCTTGAATGAACGCACTTGGTACGTCTTCGATAAGACTACTGCCGAGAGAAGTCTCACGGGAAATGCTCTTCAGTGCCTTTTGACCCTTCTCTGAGGTCATTGTAATTAAATCAAGAAGAAGAACACCCAGTACTCGTCTGCTTTTTTGTCTCGACCGAAAGTGGAATCTATCCACATCTTGATTGGATTTGAACCTTACGTTGGAAACATGCTGCGTAAGGCACCATTTTTGTGACGGAGTGATTAAAAGTGTTACCTATCTTGAACGTTCAGGTTTTCTTAGCCAGTACCTCTGCAACTTAAAACTACAGTGGCGATGAAGGACCTATTCTCAGCACAATAGAATGTCTATCTGTTTTACGAAATGTGCGTATGAATGGGTGGGCAACACATTTTCGCAATGATATATCGGTCGGGATTAGTCTGTTCAACGGTCTCCCAGGGTTCTGATTTAATTCCTTTGCTTCTCTGGTACGTCATCGACAAGTATCTCATACAGCAAGTTGCGCAACACATTTTGGCAATCCTCTAGGATCATAACAACTAACTTTGATGGACAAACGTGAATGAACATGGTCTCGTCATGAACAACATGGTAAGGTGCACCATCAGGCGTCGTTTGCATTCACGCCCATGCGGCTTTGCTGCAGCGCAACTTTCTGGTCTGTGGATTGTCCAAGTTAGCGCCATCCGTTGTGCGTCGTTAGCGTCGGATATTTGCAGAGCCGTTCGATTTCTGATCATTGCAAGTCTGGCGTGGTTAGTTAATGTCTGATGTAGTCATCACACACAGTGATATGAACAAGGTTGCTTCCAACTAGTTACCGTCAAGTGGAATATATTGCATTCATATGGAAATTGAACAAAGCGATCATTGGTGGATTAAACTGAAAGGGTGGTGGCTACGGGATCAAATGAATTAGCTTCCACGACGTCACGTGAGCTACTGTACTTGGCCTAGTTAGGAGGCTGGAATCGGCCAAGGTTGTTTCAGACGACAGGCGTGATGCTTTTGTATACACGGGGTTGAGCTTCACAGATGGATTCTTAAGGTTTCTCCTGTGTCCAGCATACAGTGCCCTACTAAGCCCTGTTGGATGATCTTTAACTTTGTTATCACACGGAATCATTTGTTCGCATTGATAGTAATGATAAACATTAAGCAGGTGTGATAACACGCATCTCTTAATTTTCGCGCTTGTTTGATTGTCGAATCTAGCTAGGTGATATTGTCAGAATATCCTCTGGCCATGCAATCAGGATAATTTGTTCCACTAAAACGAAAGAACGGGTATAAATGGAGAAAGCCTGTAAAACCAGACACTTTATCTATTGAAACTCCGATCCGTGTTACGTCATCGCATATACTAGCCGCTTAGGGATTTGCTCCACCTTCCTCGGTCGCAAATTACGTTCCGTTTTAGCAGTGTATGTCACCGCAACTGAAAATGAACTGGTAAGTAATATGAGAGACAGTCTTCCGAGGGGGCACTATCAGTACAGTGGTGAGTAATCTTGCAGATAGAAGCAAACAAGCGCAATTATTTTCAGCGGGACAAGTAAGATCGGCAACAAATTTCAACCTTCGACTTACCTCGATGGTATTGTGGTTTCCCATGTAAAGGAGGCCGATGAAAACCTGCTTTTTTGTTGCCTATCGTGGTTGAGATTTGGCCACCATCTCCTTTCCGTCAACCTTAAGAAATTTAACCAGATACCCATTGGTAAGTGGAGCATTCCTTAGCTCCTCTCTATAGTTTGTGCTTTCGGTCGTGCATAACTTCACTTTGTGAATAGGCTTTCGCACCCAACAGCGTTTGGTGGTAATGAGTGCTCCATGTGGCCTTCTGATAAACGGACTGGTTAATTATAACTTTCAAATGCCCAAAAATTGGAATGCTTAAGAAAGACGATGAGTCGTCTAATTCTTCAGGGATAATAGAGATTTTGGCAGGTTAAATTAAAACGGTGTAAAAATGTTAAAACATCATTGAGATAAACGTTTGTAAAACAGGGAACGATAAATGCAACTCCAAGATAAATACCAGCTAATGTGAAAACCAACGGACTCCCTATTACTACACTGTAAATTTGCATCCATCGACTTTAAACCGAATATTCTCTGTTCACGTAAGAATTAAGCCGTTGAGGTTGTCAACGGAAATACATGAAAAGAACCCACAGAAAATAAAGCTATATCAACGGTCACCTCTCTCACTTTAGAGGACATTCAGTCACTGGAGTCCAAGTCAATTGTGTGAAGTTTTTTTGAAGGACAAAATACCGAAGCGCTTGGTAGAATCTTTCACGGAACGGGAGCTGTAGGTTTTATGGATGAGATCAAGAAGCCAAGCCAACTACCAAGCAAGTTTATAGTATGCTGAATATTTATCTTGGAGGCACGTCACTGAAAGTGAACTGGTTCATTGCACCATGTTTTTGATGGACCACAACACATGATTTTACAAAGCCACGAAAAGCTACAAAGCTATTCTACTTGGCTAAAAGTTAGATACCTCAACAATTAGAATGTAGTGACTTGTAGTTCCACGCATTCCCTTTCCAGTAAGTGATGGATGCACTCGTTTCTTCCCTAGTCTGCCACACTTGCTGTAGATCAACCTCTGTTACTTGCTGCTCAGTAGTCATTCTCGCTTTCCGCTTATGGTCCTGCGCAGGTGGAACCAGTTTTATAAAATTCCCACTATTCAACATATCAGCGGTACATATTCTGTAACACACAGCAGTACTAATGATTGTGAACATTGAATTGAATGAATATTCGGTTCTATTCTCCCCCCAGGTCCAAGAGAAAAATCAGAAACTGCGTGAGTTCGAATCTGACCTGACGCGCCGTGCAGACCAAATGCGTGAACAGCTACGCACGCAGGAACAGGAACTGGAAACGGCCCGACGAGCGTTTGAACATGAGCGTGCTGCTTGGGAAGAGGCCTGGCGAGAGTGGGATATTAGTGCGGATCTCGGCATGAACGGAGCTGCACTCGGCTTGGGTGAACGTGTAATGAATGAGGTTATTAAAGAGCGCGCGAAAACGGAGAAAAAACGCAAAGGCTTGTTTTAAGTTCCTCGGTTATTTCAGAAGGTCGATCATATTTGTTTTATGTCCCCTCACAAACTGTCGCAGACGCTCTATCCTCCTTTTCTTTTGACTATGTTTTGTTGATCTTCCCATGACTTCGTCGTATAGAATATTTTAAAAATCGGACTGTAACCGAAAAAGCTAAGTCAAACCGCCTATTCTGCATTTATACTCACTAGGCAATCATTTTGATACTCGTTTTGTAGATTTTTCCGCCCACCCTGACTGCATTTTTGAAATGGACGTTTTTATCCTGTTTCGGTTTTTGATTCGACATGCATTTTATCCACGTTATTTCTGTTTTGTTGTTTTAATGCTTTTGTATGTTGTCCTATTTGCATTCTATTTTGCCTCCCGGCACTTTCTCGCTCAGTCTTATCAGATAGCGTGTTATGCTATTTGGTGTCCGTCTGGTGGTCAAAGCCTGTTTTGCTTTATTTTTGGTTTTTTTCCGTTTCCTTGTTTTTTCTTCCAGCCTATCAGCTATCCAATTGATTATTAGCTATAATACAATGCAATCTGTTCTTGATAATTCAACATTTTCTGTCGTTGCGAATATTCGAGTGAGCAACTTGGATTATTGTTGACTAGAGGGAGAACCTTGCCAGCAGTTAACTCAACTACACTTAGTGACACCGAGGGTCAGTCTGTGCCTCTCAACAAAACTACGCGTAAATCCCTTTTTTAATATCCATAAGTGTCACTTCCCGCAAGCCGAATTCGCAAAATTGTTGAGGCAGGCAGTGGACAAATAGGACGTCTTCAGGACACCACGTGAGCGTAGTAGTTGTGCAACCGTACACACCGGTGTTTATTTAAAGATATGACAAACTACGTTTGAAATCCTGACACGTCGGTCAAGTAACTGTAGAAAGATGATAATAATGCTTTATTCATGCTGTTTGTCAAATGATATTTCTGTGTGTGTGACCGGAATCGTCGCAAATGATGAAAAGAGATTATCTTGTACGTAAAAACTGATGTTCAATTTCTTAAGGAAAAATGACTCAAAAGAGTTTGAACTGCGAGGGCTACTACGAGGAGTTTAACGGGCAATCAATTCCAACTGATTCCTAGCCGAACAGATGTTCCTAGGGTCAACAGTAAGCGTGTTATGGAAGTAATACAAGCCTGAAAAGTATGGAGTGTATCTGTTAGGTGAGAATAGTTGGCGCTGTGTTTAGGGAGTCACCGTGCTCGTCAAGTTCATCATTAGGTCCAGTGTTATAGAAGGACAACTATTTTATGGCTCTGCATACCCGATGGTAATGTCCGATAGGTTAGCAGTGACAGATGGCTGCTAAATTTGGCAATCACTGGTTTGATTATATGGATCGTTCTCGCTCCGGTCGAACGGCTTGATTCTTTGCCCGAAAAGTCGTCGGCGTGGACAGGAATGTTTATATATATGTAGTATAGCGTTTTTGTATTTTATGACGCGAACCGTGACCAACACATCTCGCGAAAATTCCCAGTGTAGTCATGAAAAATACTGTATAGCGAACAAGCTCGTTTTCAGTTATTCATCATCAGGCTAAATACATCACATTTATATCACAAATTTTACAGGGGAATCATTAAAGGGGTAAACGGGGAACGGGTGGTTAATGAGGTCAGTCAGTTCAATGTCACGCTGCAATCAAGTACCCACTTGAACCGTGGGTCTTGACAGGCTAACAGGGTGTGTTGGTGTCGCAATGAGATCGCCGTTTTGACCACAGTTTGCAGATTTCTTCATGTCGAAATTAGAAAACGAACAACTGAGTTTAGCGGTAGACAAATGTAGTTTTTATAAGAGGTACGTTGACGACATTCTTTGCGTACTCGATAACAACGTAAATCCGACCGACCTCTTAGCCATATTCAACTCTGCACACCAAAATTTGCAATTTTCGGTGGAGACCGAAATGAACAACCAATTAGGCTTTTTGGATGTACGTTTGCGTCGCCGCGCTGATGGCTCAATTCAACGCGCGATATACAGAAAGGGTACGTGGAATGGTCAGTACGTTCATTTCAGTAGTTTTGTACCACTCGCCCTGAAAAGAAATCTAATTAACTGTTTGACGGGCAGGGCTGTAAGAATTTGCACGGATGATACTATTACTGAAGAATTGGCTTTCATACGTACAATATTCATACAAAATGGCTACCCGGAAAGATTCATAGACAGCTATGCAACAGCAGAGTGAAAGGGACCAGCTGCATCAAGCGGAAAAGAAAATTGTACACATCGGATTACCCTTCAAGGGCGACACACTAGCTGAAACTATCACACGTAGACTCACAAGGGCGGTTAATACAACATTTTACGCTGCTAAATTACGTGTCCACTTCACGTCCAATCCGGTTTTGTGCCCACGCCTAAAAGATAAAGTGCCTGTTTCTGCAGCCTCGTTTTGTGTATACTCATTCACTTGTTCCTGTGGAACCAGTTATGTTGGCCGCACGACCAGACGCTTATCTGAACGGGTCCGGGAACACTACCCAGCTTGGCTCAACAGTGGAATAACGAAATCTGTCAACAGTGCCATACTATCGCACCTGGTGGATTCAATCACTCTGTCAATGTGACGGACGCATTTCGTCCAATCTACCGAGTTAAAGCCACCCAGTCGAGGGCAGTGAGGCGTAGGATTCTGTCCACAGCTGAAGCTATTGGAATTCGCCTGTACAACCCACCCCTGTGCGCCCAGAAACGTTTTGTTCAGGCTTTGGATCTGCCAACCCCACACACCCTGTTAGCCTGTCAAGACCCACGGTTCAAGTGGGTACTTGATTGCAGCGTGACATTGAACTGACTGACCTCATTTCCACCCGTTTACCCCTTTAATGATTCCCCTGTAAAATTTGTGATATAAATGTGATGTATTTAGCCTGATGATGAATCACTGAAAACGAGCTTGTTCGCTAAACAGTATTTTTCATGACCGAAAAATCTCACAAGTGACTGATTTGTTGAACATTAGAACTGATTCTACAACGTTTGCGGCACCCTGCAGAACGAACGTGAACGAGAACTGCAAAGGTCATTGTGATCCACAGGCTACATCAATGCTTCGTTTTATTATTTTTTTTTACTTAAACCGCTTCAGACTACACACATCCACTATGCCTCTTGGCATAGCTTCTGGTTTGTCAATCTACCGGCTTTTATATCCTTCAGGTAAATTACTATATCTCTTTCTGTCAATAATACTGCATCCTCTTGATTCTGATCCAAGCAGAATTGACCGCTGTCGGATAAAATGGAAAACATTTCAGCCACTTAATCTATTCAGTTGAGCAGCTGATCATTTATTGGGAGGCAGAAGTATGATATTCGGATGCTTCCGTAAATCGTTTAATGCTTTTATCTGATCTCTTGTCTGGTGGGTGCTCTCTGGTACCCGCTTTAAACCAGGATAAGCGCCTCTGGTTGACAAGAGATCTAACCGCTTCACTTGATCAAATAGACGTCCGAACTGGGTTTTGTTTGCACTAGAACTGATATGGGATGTTGGAGTAAAAAACTTCAAACCTGCGGATAATGCGTTCTTTTACGTTCTAGTAAATTTTATGTCAGAAACACTGAGCACAATTTTATCCATGTTTGGGATGAATTGCGAGATTCTGTCCTAGTTCTACAGCGTTCCACAGTCTTGTAGTGGTTTTCGAAGTATGTTCAGGCAGAAGTTCGAATATTTGGTCCGACACACGAGATCCAAGTTATTTAATATAGATGATACCTGGTCATGTTCCGACAGAAAAATTTTGATACTGACTGTGCTGTTTGCAAATGCAATTCAATAAATTATGCTAAATTGTCAGACGGTGGTTTCAGTTAGTTTCTTCGCAGAGCTTCAAGGCACTTTCGAGGAAATATACCATTCGAAAGGCAAATTCCGATGAAAGCAAGTTGAAAAGATTTTCCCCCTGTTTTGCATTGTAGGCAAACAATGTGTTTTAAATTCTCAAAGGGTATTTCGAAGAACGAGTGTATGATAAGCTGAAGCAGTTTTGTCCTCGTATGAGTTTGATGGTAGAAAAGGTGAAGCTGGCCCTGAATCGCATATATGTGTCGGCTAAGCTCACTGTGTTGTAATCACCATCGCGCGCACCTTCAATTCTGAGGAACGATCCCGTACCAGAACTCACCAAATCAAACCTTATTAATGGTTTTTTTTATTTTGGCCAGAATTAGTAGAAGTTAAAGCGAGAACGCGATGGTTAAACGCCCGTCGGGAGGCTCGAACTACCGAACATTCACACCCGGATCCGCAGCGCTACCATCACGCGATGCAACCATGACCGACTGCCTGTATAACAACTATCTCAACTGCTCCTATGCCTATATCCCAGTGGTCAGCCTATTGTGCTGTAGGTTTTTTATGCATATCGCAATCTGTTGATTACATTAAATACCGGTCAAACATTACCCACCTTGTTACATGTAACATACTGTGATTTGGTACTACGAACTCTCCGCTCTTTGTTTATTTTGTACCGCCTCATTGAATTGTTTTCGCCACCGCATTACTTACTGATACTTGTTGACGTGCTCAGAGTTCACTTGGTTGTAAGTTGTATAATTTGCTAACCATTACTTATTTATGTACAGAACCAGTTTTATTTCGAGTAAACCTTCAATATTCTGTTTGTTCTACCCCGAATCAAGAGGTTTACAGCTGACACCGATGGGCTACGTGTAGCCGTTAATCTTGACTGATTCTACGTGTTTGCTTGTATATACAGATTCCGGTATGTGGGCCGTACGTGGGGGATCCTATATAGTTGAATTTCGAAGCACATCTCGTAAGGGCTGTCAAGTACCTACACTGGAACAGCTGAGTGCCATTCCAAAACATTTGTTCGGATCTGGCTATACAATAAATCACTCGAAGGCTTTCCGTGTTTTTTGTCAGATTGTAAACAAATTCGCCTCAGCTTCTCCAGAGGCGGTAGCTGCACACCTTAAGAGATCTCCTTTAAATGTACAGAAGCAGTTGATGACGAATTTAGCAGTACCTTGGCAATCCGTAGTGCAGAAGCCGGTCAGTAATTCTATTTTTCATATTGATTAGACACCATCCACAATTGAACGCAGATGTCGCACTCCCATAGACTTTTTAGTCAACCCTATCGAAAAGAAACACTAGACTCGAGTTCCACTCTAATTAGAGCTCATCAGTAGTGCATATCCTTGCCACTGCCGGGACTAGAACTCCGGCCACGCTTTCATGAGGCAACCGTGTTGACCACTGCGCCATTGACCTCACATTAGGCACGACCGAATTATCATATGTGAACGCTCAACCACTTTCGCTTGTGAGTAATGATCAGGTTGCCCGATCGCCTCGAGAGAAGACACAGTTACTGTCCTGTTAACTCCAATCGATGACCCCTCGATCTAGCACTTCTTTGCATGTTGCGTTCACAAAAACCATTAACACGTTGAGCGATGTAATGTTATATGATGAGCTTAATGAGAGCGAAACTCGAGTCTAGTGCTTCTTTTCGAAAGGGGCCGACTGGAAAGTCTATGGGAATGCGACAGCTGCGATCAATTGTGGGTGATGTTCAATCTATATGAAACCAAAATCCCCTACTACTCATCAGTAATCAAAATACCGCTCAACAAGTCAATGATTTCTGTGATTTCAACTTGGAGAGAAGTCCTAGTCGAGGGGTCATCGATTGGAGTTAACAGACAGTAACTGTCTCCTCTCGAGGCGATCGGGCAACCTGATCATTACTCACAAGCGAAAGTGGTTGAGCGTTCACATATGACAATTCGGTCGTGTCTGTGGTGGAGTGCAGCCAATCGTGTACGCCATATCTACATTGACCAATCAGGTTGTTTGACATTGACCTATATATACAGTGTCCATAACAGACTAGATGAGACTAGTGAATACACATCTTGATCTGAACCCGACTTGTTCTACATGGTGACAGAGATGAAGAACCCAGATTGGACGGGTGTGAGCCCAATGGCAGGACTGAATCTCCGACCACCGGCCCAGCTGAACATGAATGAGGATGAAGGACTTCCAGAAAGATGGAAAATGTGGAAATTGCAATTTCAAGATTTCCGGACGCTAGCTCGACTATCGTCAGCCGAGAAGGAGTTTCAAATGGCGATATTTCGACATGCCATCGGAGAGCAGGCCGTCCGCTGCATTAATACATTTCCGTATGAAGCAGACGAAGACCCAGAAGACTGGGAGAACGTGATGAAAAAAGTAGAATGTTATTGTTTGGGATTTACGAACGACACTTTTGAGAGGTATAAATTTAATTGCCGCGTCCAAGAACCAGGAGAATCCATAGATCAATTTGTTCAAGCTCTGAGGTCCATGGCCACAACCTGCGGTTTCTGTAACTGCATGCATGACAAACTGATCAAAGACAGATTAATTATCGGAATAAGAAACGGCAGTTTGGCAAAGCGAATGCTGAGATATCCTCAATTGACGCTCAAACAACGCATTGATGTGTGTCGAAGTGAAGAGGCAGCCAACAGAAAGGCAGAAGCCTTCAACATTCACTCGACAGGAGATATCAATTGCGTGATGGCTAAAGAA
>LOND01028828.1:0-10738 GCA_014220965.1 Paragonimus kellicotti | reverse complement strand
TAACACTGATGTTGACAAGTGTTCTGAGGCAGTTCCCAAAAAATGGAAGCACTACTCACAAAATGCTTGGCTCTATGTACTAGTGGATATCGCAGATCCCATCATGGCATCAAACGAAAACTAGACCAACTACACGTCACCAAGTTTCCAAGGTCATTGCATTGACTGTGTTGACCGCTACAACCAAGCTTACCATAAGACAACAAACAAATACGACGAATACATTAAGAACCTATCAAAAGTCCTCATGGAGTGAGTTGTAAAAATGCGGTCAATATCATCCGTAGACGGAGACAACGCACTGGACTGCTAGATACTTACTTCAAATGTGACGACCTTCGGACTGTTAGCCATACCAACGTAAAAGGCGAACACATCAATGACGTGCGCCTGTCCAGTACCACATGTCGGATTAGAAAACTGATATCTCCCATTAACTGTCTGTGTTGTCCAGAGAAGTAAATGACTTGAAAAACTGTACCAGTCCGGAGCACCCACTCCGAACATGAACACCGGCCAGGTTAACTTCTTCTAAGAGCCATATATTGGTGTTACCCTGATCCTTCAGATGATATTGTCGGCGCATACTCGTATGCATCGACGCAGGAATGGTCCAGAGCAGGAAGTGGACACCCAGCCTGTCACAATCTTTGACTGCGCCAACTGTGACCGCAGCTTTCCCACCAAAATTGGTCTCAGTCAACACAGAGCGGAATCGATAATTCTTTGTTTTTCAACTCGTTGTGGCTTAACCAAGGAATTACTTAAAGCACGGTTCTACTTCAAAAGTTTGTACGGCGTCTAGGCGCCAGTGTCAACCGCCGACCTTGATCAGACTATATCGATTGATACTATGGACATAAAACTAATTTACCTGACCCATTAGTTTATCTCTGAGTTCACCCATACATTTTATTAAACTGTCTCCTTCTTTTGTTAGTCGTAATTTCATTATATTCAGAAAGCAACCTTACTGTATGTGAGCGAGGAAATGAAACATGCCGCCATATGACTTCAGTAAACGTTAGTCAAAAGATCAACGCTGTTGTTGAAGATGAATGCATCGCTGTAAGTAAAAGAAATACAAACAAGACTACTAACTTGAAACAGAGAATGGTATATTAAAAGCTTATTTGTCAGCGCGGTCTCATATGCTTTTTACCGCAGTTTGGCAGTTTTAGCAAATGACATCTCATTGTAATGGAATAACGTAGTCATGGCTTACTTCGGAATCCTGTCTGTTACAATACGCTTTATCGTCTGAATTACGGTTCGTAACATGCCAACGTATTAAACTGAGTGATAATCGTTTTCATTTGAGTGCAGCTCATAACAGGTAGCAGTTGACCTATGGAAAAACATTTCAACGAAATATAAACTTCAATATTCTCACTTAAATTGCCTAAACAATTCCCCGCGTGGTCATGAAAAATACAGTGTAGTGAAAGAGCCCATTGTTAGTTATTCGTCATCAGGTTAAATACATTACACTTTTGCTGGGAAATCATTGAAATCGTGAAAGGCTTCGTAATGGGTTCTCTGTTGAAACCACTATTTGCAGATAATTTCATCGCAAAAAAAGGAAAATGAACAGCTTATATCATCGGTAACTCGATGCGATTTTCACGAGGAATGAGGATGACATTCTTTGCGTACTCGATAATAACGTAAATCCGACCGATATCTTGGACCATATTCAACTCCGCACATCAAAATTTGCAATTTTCGTTGGAGACCTGAAATGAACAACCAATTAGACGTTTTGTTTGTACGTATACATCACCGCGCAAATGGTTCAGTTTAGAGCGCGATAAACAGAAAGGGTATGTGGAATTGTCATTATGTTTATTTTAATAATTTTGTGTCACTTACTTCGAAACGAAACTTAACGGACTGTTTGATGGGCAGGGTCGCAAGAATATGCACGGATGGTCCCATTGCTCAAGAAGTGGGGTTCATATTTACAAGATTCACACGAAATGACTACCCAGAAGGTTAAACAGACGGAGCCAAGCAACAACAGAATGTAAGAGACCAGCCACCTGTAGCATGAAAGAAAGCCCTGTACATCGATCTTCTCTTCAATAGCGATACGTTAACCGAAACCATCACACTTAGGCACTCAAGTTCAATCAGAACGACAGTTTGTGCCATCAGATTACGGGTCCACCCCAACTCTAATTCGGGTTTTGTGTGCAAACCTAAAAGATAGTCCCTGCTTTTGCAGCCTCGTCTTGTGTATACCCATTCACTTGTTTCTGTGACACCGGTTATTTTGACTGCACGCTCAGATGTTTATATAAGCGGGCCCGTGAACGTCACCCGGATATGTTCAACAGCAAAATAACGAAATCAATCGATAACCCCATACTATCAAACCCGATGAATTCGAATCACTCTGCCAATATGATGAATGCATTTTTCTCGAACTACCGAGTTAAGGTCGCCTAGTTGATGGTAGTGAGGCGTAGGATGCTGCTCACAGCTGAAGATATTGAAACTCGCCTAAACAACTCACATGCGTACGCCCAGAAGCTTTCAATCAGGCTTTGGAACTGTGTTGCTCATTCCCCGTCTTGCAAACCTGTCAAGATAAATTGTTCAACGAGGGTACTTGATTAGAGTTTGACAGTGATCTGATTGACGTCATTAACCAACGGTTTCCCGTTTACTCCCTTAATGATTACCTTGTGAGACCGCGATAAAAATTGTGATATATTCAGCCTGATTTTATTAGCTGAAAACGAGCTTGTTTGCTATACCGTACTTGTACTTGCAACAGAGTGCACTGGAATCTGAACTACTCTTCTAAACAGTAATCTGACTGAACTTCGGTTACCTTGTCTTTTGAACACCCATTTCGTTATTTGCGGCTTACTGATGATAACGCTGTCCTACTTATATGACGAGACACATGGAAAACCGACTAGTTTTTTCCAGGTGTCCAGATAGCAGCTTATGCATTAACTGAATCATCGTCACCGTGTATTTTGAAAGTGTCGAATTTATAGTTGATAGATCATGTTGGGCCAATTACGCGGGCAAACTCCCTGTAATAAAATCGTGAGTTATTACTCAATATTCCAACGTATCGTTAAACTCGGGCGTACGATGGTTAAGTTGCCAAGCTAGCACGTACTATATTGGCCAGACTGAAATTTCGACCAAACTCATGAACGGTATTCAACACAGATCACTTAACTGTTGTGTACAGAAAGGTAATTAACAACAAGAGGCCATCTTATGCACTCTGTGGAGGTGGATTTCAGCCAAGTGCACACACAAATAAGTGTAGGAAGTTGCGATAAACAACCATGCTTATTTTATGCCAGCATCGAACCGACTGCATCATGTTAACTGCTCCTTAGCACGTTTGTTCGACAGAGACTTTCTGTTCATTCACCACCTGATTGATTTGCTAGTTGACCAAAGTAGTCACTTCTTCTTCGTCCAAAAAGTAATCATCAAGTAGCAGCTTGCCTTGATTCCTAATTCATCAGATTTTAACGTGTCGCTAATTATTACGATTATTATCACGATTGCTGTTATTGTCATACCTATTAACTTGTCACTTGTCAGAAACAGTATTCGTAACAGTAGGTTTTTCAATCGATCTGTTTTTTATCGTATATGTCTATCGTATTTTTATAAGTTTGCCTCATCATCGTGCTCATCGGTTAACGGGGGACAATGTGTGGATACTCATGAGACCTTGACGGTAGCGGTGTTTGTGGAGATGCTGGATGTTTGAGATCATTACGTGTGTATGCAACCGTAAACAACACAGTGGTGATTATCTGCGCGTAGGGTGGTGGTTCTAAACACTGCATACAGCATGCTTTACAACTAGGGGATGGACAGAAAGAAGACGGTTATAAAAAGAGGAAATGCTACACAGTAAGGTTTGAGCACGAACAAATAAAGGGATTTCCGATAAGTTCATCTCGTCTTCCTATATGATTGGGATTTAGCGCGCGGTGGATAAACTGTTGAGCAGATCGCTTTGGAAATACTCTGAAATGGATAGTACAATAAATTAGACCACAGAGAACATGTGAGCGCAAAAAGAACGACTGTCTGGCGATCTATCGAGGAACAGTGCATCTTCCGATCTATACGTTTAAACACAAGTGTACATGCATAGTTGAAATTAAAAGGCTTGTATATACAAACAATGCCTAAAACGCTACACTAGTTTGATATGATCTACAATTTGGTCCCAGGCACAAGTCACGGTTGACATATAATTTATAGTGATATATCTCAATTGTGATTTTTAGGATTCAAACACTTTGCTTTCAAGTACTGGTATTCTCTATCTTATAAGTAACTAGCACAGTCGTATTCTAATTCCAGCGCTATTTTTCACATTCCCTCATGTTACTCTACTGTAAAATGATAAATTTCATCTAATCTGTACTATTTTGCTAACGTACAACACAACGTCTGGTGCTCAGAAGTAACGTATGCCTTCTCCAACCTTTAAAGCTTTAACGATTCCAATCACAGCAAAAAAGTAGGTCTGCATTCATAGCCGTGATCAGGCCACGCATGAGGTGATCACTAATAACAAGTTCAGCATTTTCTGAGTTGCGCACAGTCGTTTCCATGACTAAAATCTATATTTACCGAGAGTTACATGTTAACAACATTAACAGTGACGACGCGTTCACTAGTGACCTACCTTAATATCGATCACCATCACCGTCATCATCAGCAACAAAACCACCAAGAGGTTTTAGTCACATCCATCGGTACTATGACCCTGGTTTCCGCTGATTTCGAGAGTAACCTACCAAGTGGCCCATTAGCAAATAGATACAAATACATGAGGAAGGAAGATTAAGCAAACAATTCAATAGCGATTCACGAAGAAGAGGAGGAAGGGTTGACAACCCTGGGAAACTGACCGCTGTTTGTGATATACTGCCACATCCAAGGGCACTTCGAAAAGGAGGTCCTTGAGCTTGCAACCTCTCCAATTTACCGCACAGCACCATAGACGTAGGCGTCACATGTCACCATGAACACTCCTTAATTAGTGTACGGCCGTCTGTTATGTTATTCACACAATCAGTTTTTTTATCAAGGATTACCCGGTAGAGTCAAGGTCGATCAAATACCGAGGCCTTGTGACTTTATTCTACTAAAATTGGCATAGTCTATAATCTCAGGAGCAATAAAAAATACACATACATACGCAATATGAATTCCTCTTTTAATCAAGTTTACAGAGGACGAAAATAAGACAACATGCCACGTGGTTTTGCTATCATTGTGGAGACCTAGCCAATAATACTGCAAGATAACTATAAGAAAATACCCGGATAAGTGAAATAATCAACGGTCTCAAGCGGACTGCCTAAGAAAACAAATGTAAGGTCGTGGCCAACGTAAACCTATAACAACACTGCATTTGAAAATCGAAAACTGCACACCATACAAACCGGCCACGTCATTTAACTGTTTAGGCGCAGTCCGTGAGTTGGCTGAAGAGGAACCAAGTAGTGCAATGTCATCCAAGCACTCAGCGTCAGTCAACTTATTATCTGGCAGAAGTTACACTCCGAAAACGTCGGACTTTTTGCACAGAATCTTTGTTAGTTATGAACGGTCTACTAGGGAAGCTGTGGACCTGTTGATTCTGGTAGAATAAGACGGAATACCAAGAGTTTACCCATACCAATTTGATTTTGTACATTAAAAAGTTTGTAACTAACAAAAATGTACAATTTACAATCAAATGGAATTTGTGCACACAACTCACCCGATAGCAGTTGCAGCCCATAACGCAAACATTTCAACTGATCGGTTTACGAAAAACAAATCGAAGTTCATCGGGTCAATAGATAGGACGTTGTGAAAGTAGAGTTAGTATTTTATACATTCATACCCCCGCAGATTTGAAGACGATGTGGTAAAAGATGTGTCGACGTCCCGCCGGACGATCGGGAGTTCGAGTCTACGGGGTGCCAGTTTGTCACCATACTATTCGCAAAACATGCTGTAGTTCAAATTCTTTCTTATTGGTTCTGTTCGAAAACAGTATTCCGAGTGTTCTTACGGAATATTACCCCTGCCACAGTTGAAAGAGGCAGGAAAAAACGGTATCCTAGTCAGACAGCCATTGGACGTACTGAACGCTCGGGATAGGTGTCCATTCAAACGAACTCTGCACTTGGAGTGTGCACACAGCGAATTCAACAAAGCAGCACAAATCACTAAGACTCCATTGCAATGGAAACAGATCTAAATAAGTGATTCTGATAGTTGTGAACAGTGGTGGTGTCGTTCGTAGCTCGGGTTGATGGTTTTGGTATTGGTATGTTCGCCGAGCTTGGCATTTAGGTTGCAAACGTTTCATCACCAAACGAGGTGACATCATCAGTGCGTAAGTGTTTCAGCGTATAGTTTTTGAGCGCTCAAAAACTATACGCTGAAACACTTACGCACTGATGATGTCACCTCGTTTGGTGATGAAACGTTTGCAACCTAAATGCCAAGCTCGGCGAACATACCAATACCAAAATAAGTGATCAGACAATCAAATCAGAAGTGGCCATTTAAACTAAAAATACCTGTTCGTAAGTACTCATTCAAATCATGAGTGCAAAAAATACAAAATAGGAAAAAGTCCCTTCATAAAAGGCAGTCCTTTGATTGAAGTTATCATAGAGAAGATAAAATCAGTCACTCAGAATAACCCATATTGCAGCCAAATTGCGTGTGAGCTTCTGTTCGACCGCCGTCAGTTTGTTACAACATGCGGACTTTCACGTCCTACTTCCTGCTCTTTTGTGTACACATTTGTATGATGATGTCGGGTCTTAAACATTAGTTTAACTGCGTGAAAATTTGCTAGCAAAGTACGTAAATATCATTCAGCCTTGTTGATCAGTGGCGTAGCTGAAACGATTACGAGCGTGACCACTGCACATCTGACTGACTCTGATCATTGTGGCGGTAGGAAAGGTGCCATTAGAGCACCAACTGCGTGCCAAAAGATCGATCTGAAATGGTTGGATCTCAAACATCGACCATTGTTAAGGCCATTAGTATCCGATCACTAATTTGTAACACACTTCAGACAAAAGTGTATTGCGAGGGGTGTCGTCGGTTCAGACCACAACCGCTCACCACTAAAACGGCTGGGAATAGACGTACCAGTTCTGGAGCTCTACTAATTTGAAAATTAAAGGCTTCAAACCACTTTTGCGTTTGACGCAAAAGTGCTCAAAGTGTCACAAACACACATTCTCTCCGTCATTCCCAGATGCATGAGATAGTTCAGATCAGTTAAAATGTTCCTTCGAGTGTCCAGCCCATCTGGCAAGTCCATGTGACAAGCTGGAAAACTCTGGAGTTTTTACTGAGTATTGGGCAGTGCATCAACAAATCAGGTAAATAAGCAATCGATTATTATTGACGGAAATCGCTTTCCTTTACTTGGCAAACTTAAATAAGTATGTTTAAAGGTCTTTAATCAGACTCTTCGGAAGTTTGCGCTTCAGGTTACCGCTCTCTTTATCGTGTGCCGTAACGTGCCGTATCTGCAATATAGTTTGAAACAAATCTCGCGAAAGATTCATTTAGTTGTTTACATTTGCTCTTAGTGCTCGTTTTGCTAAATCCACTAAGTGACACGGACAGTTTAACTGTTATATCGGTTTGACAAGTGTCTTGTACTCTTGCGTTACTGGACTTATAAACGACCGCTTTATGTTTGCGGAGCAGATGACGAAGTGAAGCAGGCAGGAACAACGATATGGTGTGAGTCGAAGTGGTTTCCGCAGTCCTTAACCAGGTGGCAACACTGGTAGCTGGCCATACGTTCAAGTCGCGTACGTGACCGGGTTGCACACGACAGTTCCCATGTGACGCAGGTAACGTCTTGTTGATGAAATACGCGACTCCATATGCAGACGCGTTAGATGCTCACAAGTGCAGCGGTTGATTACCACTGTCAGTGGACCCCACCAAGGCACTCCACAGAGCATCTAGCCTATGTTTTACCTCAAAATTGGAAGACAAAAGTGCGTGTCCATATTGCCAGGGGGCACAAGCATGTCCGAGTGGTTATTTTGTCACAGAACACCAAGAAAGACGTCGCAACAGATATTACTGACAGTGAGTGAACTACAACCCTTGAGACAAATGCAGATATAAGGAACAGACAACGTCTTGCCGACTTATGTGTATTAAGTGTGGCGAAACACAAACGGTTGACCATTGAAATTCAATCAAGTCAGCTTTGCTTTGTCTTGAGGTTCGATGCAATCCTCACTGCAGTTTGACCGTGATACTCGGCCTCACCGTCATCAAAGACCCCGAGAATAAAACACTGATCCATAGCGTAGCCCAAAGGTAAATTTAAATGGACCAGAGCGCTAGGATCGCATACGCGACATTAAATGACACAATACAGTTTTCGGCTTGGAGTACTGCTCGCTAGCGCTCACTGGCCTATCTGCCAGCTAGTACGGACAATGTTTACCCAATGTTTATCAGTGATTTTGGCTCCACGAAATGAAAATTAGAAACATAGGGGGAAAGTAAAAATAAACGGAGTAATTTGTCGGAGTAAACACAGTAACAGATATTTGTCGTGATTAAATAGAACTGACTAGAAAACGGGATCGTAAGCACATAACCGTAGATACTCTGCTGAAGGTTATGGCAAACTTTTACGTGAATGCATTCATGTGCTTAGTATAAAAGTGTACTCATAATGATTCGTGATGCTCACCCTCAAATTGATACTCCACAACCCAATTTTATTCGAATTCGCCCATGACAAACGATGCACACAGAATTAGTGACCGACTTGGCTCATACCGCGAAGGGCTACTGGTTCGATTCCCCAGTCAGGCTATCTCTACCTGATGAGTCTAAGCAAAAACGAAACCGATCGTGGAGTGTTAGTTTGAGGGTGAGCTTCAAGAATCATTATGAACCCAATTCCGAGCCCTTTCCCGCTATAGCCGTTGCAGACTGGCAGTCAGAAATGACCTAGGTATATCTGTAGAAACGGGGTGAAAAACAACTTGTAACCTAACGGTAAACACTGCCAATAATTGCTAGAATAAAATTTACGTCATCTTTGTACGTGTTGAAACCCTTGCGTAAATTCGGCTATACTTCATATACACCGACGATAAACCGTGTGACTGAGAATAAAAAAGGTTCGACCGGACAATGATCACTGATATAAACAACGTTGATCAAACTGTAATCGGTCGATCTTTGGCTAATACTTCAGATGATTAACAGAGCATTTCATTTATTGTTCGATCCGGAGGCTAGTGTGGATAGGCAAATATCCGGCCTTTATTGTGACTGAATATCACTGTGAACCGAGGTGCCAAAACGGTAAAGAGAAAAATTCCTAGAGATTTGCTGGAGGAAACAAAGCCAACTCGAGAGCTGAAAAGGCTCCGGGGAATGGCGCACTAATGACTGTAACACGCTCAAAGGAATCATTGGGTTCTAAAACCAAAATTCTGGTGTTAATAATTTCCATGCACCACCACGATCATCAATAACGAAAGGAATCGTTATGACCTTAGTAAACTACGACATGGTCGTTGCCTGACCAATTCGTGGTTTTCCTCAACCGTCGATGACCTTTATGTTGGCTAAGACAAATACCCATTCCTAAACGAACAGGTCAAATTTCCGAGCTACAGCATAGCAATCACCACACATGTGTACTACAACGCCCTTTCCAACGAAAACCAGATGCATCTTCGAAGTCACAGATCATGGGTTCATGACAAACTCATGTACCTATTGTTCTCAATGATATCTCCTCAGCATACCGAAGATTCCCGTGGCTTCAAGAACATTGGAAACGACAACCCGACTGTCCAGGACTTTACAGTCAAAGGGTTCTCCGGCTCCTCAGTTTATTGGTATGCCATCAACTCGAGTCACGTAAACAAATCTGTTGATTGCTTTGTATGAAAGATATTTGTCTGACTGACAAACATCAACGTGAAACAACAAAACGTCTTACGGCTTCCGTCACTTTTACTCAGAGGGATTGCTTCATTTTCGTCAGTTGTCGAAAAATGTAACGTCACCCTTAACATTCCTTGTGGCATATTCTCACGTCCCGTAGGAACCTTGATCTTCGAAGTGAATTACTGAGGCTACAATCCCGGATGATTCACCTAAAACACAACGACATTCAGTCAGTATTAGGGCAGGCCTAATCTGGAACACCCTGTCTCAATTTATCATGACAACGCCATCAATAGATTACTGTAAGCGAAGATTCGTGGTGTTATTCCCAATCTCTAATCAGCGTCGCCATCAAGACAACTGAATTTATGTGAGATCTCTAGTGTCTATTTTGGCAATTCATATTTAGAAGAGACCCAATTGCGAAAAATCTGGACTTCGGCTGGATTCGAACCAGCGACAGAAACAACATGCCCAAACGCGGCAAATGCTCTACCAGCTGAGCTACGAAGCCACGCCGGAAGCTCAGAAATTTCACATTTGGACTAGTTATCTATCCAACTAAATGATCCGGCCGATTGACTGCTCAAGCAGGATTTATCGACCAGTTCGCGGTGGAACCCACCAACGCCACCTATGAGCTTCCGGTGGCTTCCGTATCTCAGCTGGTAGAGCATTTGCCGCGTTTGGCATGTTGTTTCTGTCGCTGGTTCGAATCCAGCCAAAGTCCAGATTTTTCGCAATTGGGTCTCTTCTAAATTATCAAATCTGCCAG
>LOND01028827.1:14236-28169 GCA_014220965.1 Paragonimus kellicotti | reverse complement strand
AGGAGGTTAGGAAGCGAGCGTTTTGCACTGATTGTCAAAGGAAGTTCTTTGTTCAGTCGCTACATTTGCACAGACTTAGATGGTTAGGTCATGTACTAAGGATGCCAGCTAGTCGTTTGCCACACCGAGCACTGTTTGCGGACGCTGCGGCCGACTGGCGCAAGGTGCGAGGTGGACAGATGATGACCTGGACGTAGACAAATGAAATCGTTTACGAAGGGTTGGTCACTGTAGGTCGGGTTCGTCTCCCGGGCTGGGGCCCTCGCGACTCACAGAGTCGGTGGCTTGAGACGTTAGGTGAGATGGCGGCTAATCGAGCTCAGTGGCGTGAATGTTGTCGTTGTTTGGCCGAGTTGTCTGTGAAGTGAGTGCACTTAATGATGCGGGGCAGTGAAAGCCGTAAGGAAGCTGTCTGCTGATGACGCCTTACTTTCACTTACAGCTCGGTTGTTTGTTTGCAAGGTGTAGGCGCCTTGATGTTGTATGTTGAATATAGACGTAAGCTATTTTTGGTAGTATAGGTTCCACCTCTCCTCTGTTTTTCACTTCTTTCTCCTCTACATAAGTTTGCTTTTCACCATTGTTTTCTTCGTGGTTGTGTGGCAGGTAAGCATCATTGTGAATCACTGACGTATTGCTGTCTATGATGATGATGATGACAAACCTGGCGGGCACTCTACCCTGGTTGGGGTGTCATTCCATTTGCATAACTGGTTTCCGTGAAGCTGCTGCTGCTTCTCATTGTCAATCAAATATACTGGACCGCGACATTCCACTTCGACATGTGGTCCCCTGCATCTTGTAAGGAACTCCCTAGATCCGGCTTCTGTTGCATCCAAACTCCACCGGTCTCTGTATTTAACCCTCGAAGTAGTTTTCAACACATTGCCTCAGTCAGATTCGTTACTCCTTTACGGTCTCCTGTACAGCTGTCAGTTTCTGACTGGTCAACCTGCGCGCTTCTGCTAGTTTGCTCGCGTTCACTTTCTGGTCTTTTTAAATGCCAATTTTCCGATCAGTTGGTAGTCCGATCAAGGCACACTGAATGATTCCATTTCCAGATGTTTTAAGTTTCGGAAATTGTTTTCTCGTTAACAGTTGGTGAATCATTTCTGTGGTCGCCGCTTCGGTCATTTGTACCGCTTGTGGCCTTCTAGTATCGTGCTCCAGATCAATATTGCTGACTTCGACAGCGTTTTTATGGAGCTGATTTGTGGGTTGCATTCGAGAAACTGGTAAATCAAGGACACCCGGCGAATCGTAGGTTCGTAATTTTGCAGTCGTGCGGCCTAACGAGTGAGCTTTCTTCAAGTCTTTTGATTTACTTCACTTCATAGGTTTGTGGTCAGTCTTCACATGGAAATGTCGACCCAATGAATACGGTCGCCATTTTCCCAAGGTTTACAGTATTGTCAAACACTGCTCTTCTGTCATCGAATAGGTTCCTTTGACCGGCGTTACTACTCGATTGGCATATTCAACAACACCTCCCTTCAGCTTCTGAATGGCTCCGATCTTTGCGTCCCTTGTATCCGTTATGACGGCGAAGCCACTGTCAACTTCAAGGTCTGTTGTTGTATTTTGACAAAAGCTTGATTTGTCTTTTCTGATCAATGAGACCGTATAAGGGGCTCGCGGTGTCATTAAAAAATTATGGACTGGCCGTAGAACTCAACACAGTCATGATACTGTCTCATCGTCCTGTGATGTTTATCCGGGAATTTCCAGTTTCTCGAGCAATGGTTTCACCTTGCCCTTACCGACCTTGTGACCGAGCAGTACCACCGTTCGTTTCGCCGGCCTTGACTTTGGACTGTTGATCCGTAGGCCGGCTTGTTCTGTCCTCAGCAACACAGCTGAAACATGTGTCGCTGGCGTCGTTGATGATATCCTCTCCATAGACACCAGTATTGGGTAATAGGCTCAGCACTTTCAACATCAATCACTGCGATGTGAAAGGAGCCCTCGACAGCCCAAATGGCACACGCTTAAACCGATACTGTTTCTCTCTCAGTGAAAGTTGAGTTGCCTTGATCCGATTGTTTTATTGGCACTTGCAAATATCCTGACTGCGACTTATCGAAAATTTCCGACACCTTTTGGACGGCCACGGCTTTATTGACTGTACTCTAGCTGAGCCTTCGGAATTTGTAAAGCACTTCATTCCGTAGCCGGCTGTCGCATGTTGAATCAATTTGGATGCATTCATTTCAGTTTGCCTAAACGATGGTGTACGATTTCCCATTATTTAAACCACTCCGTACTTCGTTATAAGCTTATCGTGTCTCAAATCAATTATGACTTCAGCACGGCCAGGAAATTCTGTTCTCAGAATGGTCTGTAGTGCGTCAGGAGAAATGAGGAAAGGCTGTTTGGTTACGTGACCACTTATTTCGAACACCGTACTCTGTCAGACTGTTAACTTCGAGCATAAATCCACCCGCTGTTTGAACGACTCATGCACACAGCCAGACAATCCCTCTTAACATTAGCCGAATCAGTTAAGTGGCTGCCTCTGTGCTAATCAAACAATATATCCAGCTGCCATTAATTTCTATTTTAGCCTGAACTGTTGTCTTGTCGATAGCACTTATTACCGGTGCTCCTGCCCAAAACAAAAAGTAACAACATGTGAAACGGTTATTTAAATGCCACCTTTTCTCGTCCAATGAGCATGATCTCTCAGTGTCCAAATGTTTCGCATCTGTAGCACACGTTATTGCGGTTTTCTCTCGTCTTCCTTACCTTCGAAGCCGCCACTTCTTGTGTCAGTTCGTTCAGTCCACTTAGTTCGTTTGCGCTAATCTAGTCGATCGTCATAGGGTTTTTAGCCAACAGTTGACAGATCGAGTCAGCCGATTTGTCCAAACCCGTCGGATGGGCGATGAGGACAATATTGGGCTGGTCCCCGAATACCGGAGGCATTCCCTCAATGAACTCCTCGGTCGGCATGTGGCGTTGTGAATTTATGTCGAACACTGGTTTAGCTTTTGATAACACTACCTGGAATGACACTGCGTAAACGAGTGTCGTTTCTGGAGCTAAACCAGACACTCTTGAACCGCTGCATTGTTTCCTGACAGTTGTCAGGGCCGCCAAACCCAACAGTCGGCGTCTTCTAGACGAATGCCCACTCCAGCTTCACTGGGCCTTTTCTCGCCGACTCCACTACCACCTTCGTCGTGCTTTCGGTGAGCATCCCGCAGCTTCGTCTGGTCGTTCTCGACCCTGACTACCTCAGCCAAGTCCTTGAAATCCTCCTTGAAGTTCCGGACCTTCCCGTCAACGGACAGTTGCTGCCACGAAATTTTCTTCCTCCATCAAGGTCATGGCACGAGGTACTGAGAAAATAGTATGACTTTCGAGACAAATTGATTGCTGACTTAGTGTTTTTTCCAACTGTGAAAACAACTTAACGGACAAGATTTGTTTTCTGTGTTTACTCAACCAGTCAGTCGAAACAATAAATATGAAAACAGTAACCAGGGTGAGTAAGAAAATCGGTCAATAGAGGTTATGGCTTGCGTGTTTGCTAGCAGTTACGCAATCATTGCTCCAGATTGTGAACTTGATTGATTATAAGTCAGTGGAGATTAAGCGTCCAAACGAGCTTCTAAACGCAGGGGTCAGGGTTGCACAATCGGATACTAATTTCCTGGGCGATATTCAGAATCTCACCATTTTTGATCGATTTCTTGGCACTCGGTAGACAATCTGAAAGCATCTTTCTTACTGACAGAATGATTAGAGTCGGTCAAATGAGCAACAAGTCGCACTTGAAACCGTTTTAGTCACACCACTGTTCAACCACGCACGATGATTTTCACGCACTCTATCGCCTTGTATATGATGCTTGACGCTAGACAACAAGAGTACACACAGCAACTGGTTGTAGAACATGGAATTTTGTCTTTGAATTGTGACATGATGCTGGATGTTAAATGGAAACTGGTACCCAGGAGAGGTGCAAGGTAGGTTGTTTTGACCAAGTTTTTGGGTTTTCTTGCGACAATTTCGGACATGGTGTCTCCCCTTAAAGAGGGACTAGTAGATGCAAATTTCCTATTCACAGAAGATTGGGCAGCCATTTTGCATGAACACTGTAAAAAATCTAGTTCAGCTTGCAAAGTATCAGGGGTGCAGATCCTTAACACTCTTCCTATCATACACCGCATGAGATTTTGTTTTCAACTTAACGGAACGAAACTGTCAGGCTGAATAGTCTGACCACTCCAAGTCTGTTTTCTGTGCACTTTTCGTTGAAGTGAACCGTCTTATTTTCTTATGCCAACGTCGCAAAAAATTACCTGGTCGTTGTTGTCTGACTTCTTCGTGAATTTAATACTGCTGTGGGCTGAGTTAAAAGCTGTCATAACTCTGTTCATGTTAGAATTCTCGTTGATGACGCAAAAAATATCATCAACATAGCGTTTATAAAATGCAAATTGTTCGGTGACCACACTCAGTTGACTAGTCTCCAGTTTGCTCATGAAAACGTCAGCTAACAGACAGCTCAGAGGTGAGCTCATTGCCACTCCATCTCTCTGTCGGTAGATTGCATTATTGAACAGAAACTGAAGCATTACTAGTACAGACGATCAACGCTTCTCTCAGTTAATCCTTTTGAAATTCCCACATGTTTATTGTTCCGTTCGATATAATCGTATAGGTAGTCAGAAGTTTATTGTAGAAACACTTCCGTAAATGGCGGAGCGATATCGAACAAGAACAATCCTTGGTTCTTTAGGTTTACGTCTTAGACTACGTCGATGTACTGCAACGTGTACCGGGGACTATGTTTTGTTAAGTCCAGCCTGATGGTAAATGATGAAGAATAACCCGAGTCACTTGATTTTGTGAATTCGGGTTATTTGAAAGCATTACTACTTACTTCTTTGCTAAATTTTTACTTCTGATATGCTAATGTTTTGTTCCGCACAAAGAAGGTGACTCATCAGCTTCCGGTTTTTCTGAAATAAGGTTAGTTACTTCGGTAACCCACAAGACTTTTCTTCTGACTTCACCTAAAACCTGGGTTATTTATCGACAAAATTAAGAATGCCGGTAAAAAAAAAAGAATTCAAAAAACAGTTAGTAGGAATGATGCCAGAACACTCAATCGGGAATATGCCACCGACAAGACGGTAAGCGTCGCGAGAATGAAAAAGTCAACCTGCGGAACGGAGATAGGGGTGTCTACTTGATCGAGTGGACCAATGCATGGTTAACTATTGTGGGGTGAATTTTGGTGTTGTTGAACTTATTGTTTTCGTCGGCTTGCAGAGAAAACGTCTGAAAGTGGAGTAAGTTGAGTGGCCGGACTGGCCTGTGTGAAATGTGCCTCGCACCCCTACTGCGTTCCCGTTTGTTCTTTATTGTGAGCCGCCAGCTTGTTACACTAGATCATTTCATCTTTCTAGGTGATGTATTCTTGTTAATGAGCAATATTATTGAGGAGCTATGGATAAGACTATTGAAAACACGCGTTCTCTTCGTCCATCTTTGGCATCGAAAAGGTATGTAGTTGTTGATGAGTAGTCGGGGATTTGGTTAATTTCAAGTTGAACATCACCCACAATTGATCGCAGCTGTCGCATTCCCATAGACTTCCAGTCGGCCCCTTTCGAAAAGAAGCACTAGACTCGAGTTTCGCTCTCATTTGAGCTCGTTGAAGTAGGGCATATCATGTCTGTGTGTAATATTTTGATTTATGGTTCATAAGTGCAGTCTGTTCATGATGAGGGTCTGAACGGATTCGCTGTAGTTCAAAACCGTTGCCTTCTTCACGTAGTTCACATCAAGTGGAATACTCGCGTCGACAACGCGTATTTCGAAAAACTACGACTATATGACCAGTCGGTCGAATGAGAAGAATGTATTGTTTGTGAATGTTGAGCTGCGTACTCCCTGTGCCAACCGAGTGTTTATCGAACCGAGCATTGTACATTAACACCATATGCGGTCTGGGAATGATATGGCCTTGAATTATAGAGGTGTTACTAGTTCACATGGGTGAACTAGGTAGGTGTTGCTTATCTTTCTTTGGATCTCGTAACCACTGAACTCATTAGTTAGAAACGCCATTCTGTATAGTAACGTGCCACTGTCAGTGATGTGCCTGCATATACACTGTTAGTGGCTCGTCCTGATTTTCCTTTCATACATCTTCCAACAATTTCTAATTTTCTCATTGCTGTCATATTGAACGGCGAGTCGACCTACAATACCATCTGATTAGACCCTTGGCTATATATATATATATATATATATATATATATATATATATATATATATATATATATATATGCGCGTAAACCTTTTCCAAGCCAAGGGATAGCCTCTCTATCTATCTAAATTTCGTGATTAATCTATCTCGCTTCTCTCAGTAAACAATTCAGTGTTGACTATCTTCTACACGTTATACTTATTTCATACTGCTATCACCCTTGAATTGGTTCGTAGCCTCGACTTACTGTTGGTCAACATGATCATGCGTTAATTCTATAATCACCTGTCTTTCCAGATTTTTGCCTGTCTTCACTACATTCTGTTGACTCGTGGGGATCGGCTGCTCTTGGATTGTTGCCATCCTTCGCCAGACCCACCTGATCGTCTCCAGATTGCTCGAACTACCTACGGTCGTTCTAAAATCCATACGCCACAGAAGAAGAATACGGTTGGCTTGCAAATTATTTCTGGCTTGATGCACCTGCTACACAATCACGCAGCAGATCTTCCCGATCCAGTAACTGACTGGCAGTTGATTTTCAGTCTACTGGAGGTCTGTGGTGCCGGGCTACGTGCTCAGCCCAGCACGCCCAGTCGTACACGTCATTTTCATCGTAAGTGATTATAAAATTGTCCTTGTTTTCCATCGTGAACCGTATAGATGCAACTTACTTCTAGATGTTTGTACCCCTTCTCATTACCCCTATGCAATGTTGGAAAGCAGTTACAGTATATGCTTCCAAGTAGATGTAACCTACTTGGTTGGTATACGTTTTCTTTGTTTAAAAAAAACCTGGTGGTATTGTATTTATCACAATCGAAACCTATTTTCAAAATTCTATTCCGTTATGATCCATTATAATGCTGTTGTTTGTCGGATTAGGCCAAGTAGTCTATACTTCATTTCTCACTTTCGCTTCGCTGGGGATAATAAAGGACAGCGTGCTCGTATTAGGATTGACCTTTTTTCACAGTGACCTAATGAAAAATACTCACGCACTGCGACTGTCACCAAGTTCAACTGTGAACGAAAGGTGGCGATTGCTACACAGTTCGGTCCTGCAAAGGGTTAAGACTTACGCTGCCAGCTGTTCGATGTTTTATAGCTTGCGAACGTTAAAGAACCGCAGTAGACTTAGTTTATATAGTGAACAAATATACCACTTTGAATGAACGGATTATGATGTATAAGCATTATATATATTTGCATACGCATATATAACGTCAGTGTGAAATATAGAGAGAAAAATTGAGTATTTTCGTAGTGACAAACACAAAGTTTCCTAAGGTTCAGTCCGTAACAGAGTCACTTTTATCGAGACTTGCCGAAGAAATAAGACATTTCTTTGTGCTTCATGTCTTCAGTCACTTTGTAAATTGAGATCATATTCGGGGTGTTCAGTGGGATAAAAATGCCCCTCCTCTTCCACTTCAAGCGTGTAAGGATAAAACTCAGATTACTTTTTCCTAGGATGGCTGTATCAAAAATTGTCTCATATTCCGTTTATCTGTCTGCATTCGATTTCTTAAACATTTCTAAAATTACTCTATCCTATACAGTTGTAGATGACTGATAAGTGATAATGGAAGTTGAATTTAATTTTGATTCTAAACACATCGAATATCACCCGAAATTAATTGCAGCTGTCGCATTCCCATAGACTTTCCAGTCGGCCCTTTTCGAAAAGAAGCACTAGACTCGAGTTTCGCTCTCATTAGAGCTCGTCAGTAGTGCATATCCTTGCCACGGCCGGGACTAGAACTCCGGCCACGCTTTCATGAGGCAACCGTGTTGACCACTATGCCATTGACCTCACATTAGGCACGACCTGAATTATCATATGTGAACGCTCAGCCACATTCACTTGTGAGTAATGCACAGTGATGAAAATCTCGCTCAACAAGTTCAGCGATTTCTGTGATTTCAAATTAAAGAGAAGTCTCAATGGTGTGGTCATCGATCAATGTTAACAGGTCAGTTACTGTGTCTCCTGTCTAGGCGATCTTGCAATCCGAGCATTGCTCACAAGCGTTTGCATATGATGATTCCGTTGCGCCTAATGTGTGATAAATTGTGCAGTGATGAACACGGTGGCTACATGAAAGCGTGGCCGGAGTACTAATGCCGGCCATGGGAAGGATATACGTTACTGGTAGGCTCTAACAAGAGTAAAGCTCGAGTCTATTGTTTCTTTTCGAAAGGGCTTGATTGAAACGTCCGTGGGATTGCGACAGACGTAATCAGTTTTGAGTGATTTTCAGTCATACATGAATTTTTATCAACCTCAATAACGTTCGCAACAGCACCTCTTTGGACACATAACAGTGACCTAAGTAGGTCAAAAATATTGCCAGTTCTGTTGATTTTGGTTGGTTTGTGCCGGCTTATTCAATGGTTCCCAGACGAAGTAATCTTAAAAGCAGTTCGCCGCAGCTTTTTCGGAAATAGTACCCCATGGTAACGTGAGCAGATTTCAATGGAAAATCCACTTAATCCCCATAGTACAGTAATACGCATTGCACAAAACGTCTTCTATACTGACATTCCAGTGCACTTTTGCTACACATCTCCGGCGGCCAACATTTAGTTGTTGTGTCGGGTGAAAGGAACTTTCACGTTCGTCACTGAGACTTTATAGGGTGCTATAGGTCGATCGAGAACGAGAACTGCCTTCCAGTTTTGATTTTCCCTTTGTTCCTCCAGTGAGCTGACAAATCAATGGGGATATCCAATGTCGTTCGTGCCTTCTGATTTGCTTTTTGTAGGTCACAGGAAAGTGCGCGATATTTTTACTGTGCCGTGGTCTTGCGTATTTCCCAGTAACTCAAAGAAGACACTTTTTACCGGTCACGTTAACGCAATCCAAAACTTATTCCTGGTTGAAATTTTTCTCCCGTCTTTTACTTTCCCTTTTCTGAAAACCATTGTCGTTTCTGGTGTTAGTAATCGAAATTAACTATTTTTGTCCCAGTTAGGAATACCTCATGTTGCATGTTTTCGCCATAGTAACCCTAACCCTTTCTAATACTGGGTCAATTCGATGGACTCAGGAACGCCTCTTCCAACGATTCTCTTGGATGTTGCCTCGTGATATACTCTCCTACTGACTTTTTCGTCTCAGGTTACTTCGTTGTGATGTCCAATAAGTTTGGCTACTTGCAACCTGAGGGACTTTCCACCTGTTGATACATCTGACCGATCAGCTGTAATGTCAAGAAACAACCGTAGTAATTCTCCACTAGTCTGAGTGATCTTTGATTGTTTTATTCCACTGATTTCCACAGAAGTATATCCATTTTGATGGTTATTTTTGATGTTAACATTTTTCAATATGTCGGTGTTTGCCGCATTACACTAAAGTGGTCGAAAGTTCCGATCTTTCTGAGGTTTGCACGAGTCTCATCGCGAAAAATATTTCTTTTCCAATGTTATTTCTGTCTTTTGACGAGATTCCTAATTAAAACCTAATAATTTCACCGGTTTTCATGGAAATCTTGTTTGGCCGAAATCAGGTCAAGTGTTTTTTGGCATAATTTATATAAACTGTTTAGTTATGCTTCCCCACTACTTTCTTCTTGTTTATCTAGATTCAAGTATGTATGACATAACTGCCAGTCGTGATCACGATTCGTGCCAGTATGCGACACACTTTCACAACGCTCGTGGATGCACTAGCGATAGCGAAGCTCCAGATTTAACTTACAACAGTCACCATTCACCGTGTGACCAAACGCCCGATTCAGGAGTTCAGTCTGAACGTGGTCAGTCCGCACAACGTCATCACGGTTGTGGCTGGATTATGGTGGATGGAAGTTTGGCAACTCATGAACGACCGTCTGAGTCAGACAGTAGCTGTACTGCGGCACAGGCTTTGAAGACTCAAAGTGGGTATTCCATTTTTATGGGCTTCTTCCAGTTTTTCAAGAGTAGTTTCATTGTTCGCTTTTGTGCACTTCACTTTTCTCCCGTTCTGGCTGTTTCAGATGATTATCCTATCGGAAGTTTTGCACTGGTCCCTATGGAAGTCTCATCCGATGCAGTCCTTAATTCCAGCTCATCCCATGAAGTCGATGTGACAAATCTCCTAGTACCATCTAGAATACTTGGAGTACAAGTTGCCATTGGTACCAGAGACCCAGTGACGTTGAAACAAGCGGCCGATTGTTTGGACTTTTTGGTCCGTGACCCCACCTACATTACACCGGATAATTTCGAGGTACTAGAGTTAATGGTGTTTTCAGCCCTACACGATTATAGCTATTTGTGACTTAGACAATAGAGTGAAATACTGTGTCGTACTGCAACCAAACGTCAGCCTTAGTCTTTTAATCGAAATAATTTCTGTGACTTTTACTTCAGACTTGTGTTGATCTGTCGACAATTGACAATATTATATAGTCTGTTTCGTTCACCTCACCCTTAAATAGTGGATACCGATGGGTGTATTTTGTACGTGGTAACCCACCTGGTGTGCACATCCCCGATAGCTTTGATGACTGCTGTCGGTCGTTCACTTGGCCATATCTCTCTCAACAAAAGTCTACAGCTGCTTACTAGCCACACGAGTGTGCGTAAAGCTGCATCTACACAGTTTGTAGTTGCGTAAGCGACGCGAGATGGGGTAGGGGATGAGGAACTCTGGTATTGTCAGTTTGCTGACTTTCTTCCCACACGGCTGTCATACGATGGTAATATGTATTTGTGCCGACAAATTACACAGGCTAGAGTTGATCCTCGAAAGACTGAGTCGCTTTAAGCCATTTGAATGGTACTCATTGAAAGCGCAGATTCATTTCAAATTTTACGGTTCTTAACCTATGACTCTCCCTTGAAAACAGCAATCCTTAAAATCTCAGGTAGACGTTGAGAACGTAGATGATTTTTATAGCTAATCCCACGGCGAACATTAATCGTCTGTCAATCGCTTCTGGGCCGACCGGTGAAGGTTCGTCTTGGAACTAACATTCTTCACTGCAGTAAAGTCCAGATTTTCTTAGCACGGCAGCTGTACTGTTTATGAGATGTTTACGAGGTCAGGTCAGTTTCATCCCTATGAGACTCATTTCGATACGACGTGGTGGAATTACCTAGCTGTCTAGTTAAACGGTTGAAGCTTCCATCGAGCGAATGCTCTCCGAAAGAACTTCGGGTACATCGATGTGCTGTGTGAGATAAGCGTTCAGGAACACTATGGATCCAGTCATATTCTGATCTGTCGAAGGTGAGCACATGGCAGACTGGCACCTTCTGGTTGTTTAAAGCTTCGTACTTCGCCTCCATTTTCCCCCACACATTGTATTCCCCACTTACTTGGACCGATTTTTGACAGGCGCTCCATTTATTTTGCACATTTGCCGTTAGCTCACCGATCCCATATGGCCGTCGTTCTTTCACACACTAATATATCACTTAATAGTGAATCGTCCACTCACTGCATTGGCTTTTGGTGTTCGTTTGCGTTTGTAGGTGTAAATGTAACGCATTTTCTATTGGCTATTTCCAGGTTTCACGTAAGTCCTCATGAATCAAATTTTCGTAGTTCGGCGCGTCATGTTCCATTTGGTCCTAGCCTCCCCCACCAAAATCCATATTCACCATTTATGCGAGAAAAAGCATAAGCATTATCCTCGGCTTTTAGTACAAAGAGACGCTTGTTTACTTATCAGAGTGCACGAAAACTTGCTACTGAAACATTCAGGCTCGCATTCGTGTCAGGTGACCTTACTACAATGTATCGCTGCATCGTATGCACCTGAAGGTATGCAGTAATGGTAACTAAACCATCAGTGTGCAACCGTAAGTTTGATAGTTGATGACGGGTTGCTTCTTAAGTTCAGTTGTTGAGAAATCGACTAATACGGTATTCATTTTTGCAGAAAGACTACGGGTTCTTCAAAGTTAACATAAAGTCCTTTTTTCCGTGTAGTTTTGTGTCCGGGCTTTGCGCGTTTTCGTTGAAGCATGTCTACGCTGTCAATCTACATGGGTGCTTGAGCAAAAATCCGACCAGAATGCAACATCCCACCAGAACATTCGAAACCAAAAACGTTTTGGACGATCTTCCGGTATGCGAAAGCCTGCCACGATCAGTTCACGATCTAACGGTTCGGAATCGGAGTCCGATCCAGAAACGGAAGAGGAACGGCGTGTTCAGAGGTCCAATTGGGCAAAAGAAGTGTTCCTTAGTCCAACCACTAGTGTTGTAGCGGTTCAAGTACGTATTGCCACTGAATTATTTGTATAACTAGTTGCACGATTAGACATAAAAAACGAGGTATGCGTGGCAGTTTGCTTTAACTGAACGACACAAAACCACGTTTATTAACGTTTGTCCAAGAGTGTACTTATTAACTCCGGCGAATCCTATTGTTGTTTCTCCATCGGACAACCCGAAGTCGTCGTTGTGACTCAGTTTTTCTGAACTTGAAAGGTTCATGCATCTTACTGAACTCTTATTAGTGTTACGTTTTTGGTAATTATTCTATTTCCTACTTTTTTATTGTTTGTTATGTATTTTCATGTAATGCGCGACTGTGGCTGATCGATAGAAATGAAAACAAGATGCACTGATGCACTTTCAGATTGTCCTGAGCGTGGTAGCTATCCGTGACTATTGTGTATAACCAACCTTTACACCTGAATGATGTATCTCATCATATAGCAACATTATATGTAATTGATGCTACCATACAACTCATCCTGTGACAGGAGCGTTTGATGCTGTTGCGACTTGAGCTCACGGCCTCAACGTCCATGTTCGGGTTTTTGATTGGGTGTTGTACAACTTATTTTGTATCCGGCGTATACTCGGCACAGTTATCTGCGACCAAAAAGTATTATGGGGTTGCATGGATAGAGTTTTCAATCGTTAATCGAATCTTTCAAGTCCCCCTGAACTGCTTCACCATCAGGTTTGGATAACAATGTTCTTGTGACTTGTAAGTCCATAACACACATTGTGCTGCTGATTTTTTGTTCCGATCCCTACTGTATAACCTTATATGGACCGATATTATCGAACACGTTCCTGAGACTACTGCATTCTGCTGTGTAACGGCAGTGTGCAAGAGTGAGTCTGTCCTAATTAGATGGCTTTCCTTTCACTCACCGTGGTTTTCGTTTGTATCAAGATTTCGCCGCGAAAGTTCTCAGTGAAACGTCTCAACAGCAATGCTTACGCCAGGTTCATCCCGTTAGCAGGACCTACCTTCAATGACCACAGCCACAAACTGTCTAACTGTTCCAGTTAGGGTTGGGTTGTCACTCGGTACATAAGGTACGTGTTTGTTACCATGTCGCATGTGGCCTGGACACTAAAAATTAACCAAGCCTGAATACGATATTGAACACATCATGTTTGAGATGTCATCGTTAGTATCCCCCAATTGATGTCATTTCCGTTAGACCGTTGTAAGCTTACGTTAAGAATTGTTGCGCTTTCTGTAGTTGGTGTTATTAGTTCTTACTCCTTGCGCTGCATCATTTTGGCTCTGCGGTATTTTCTTTCGTCTGAAATATACTTGCTTTTATTACCTTGCATGACTCTCTGTTTTGTACTTGTGAAGTTCCATTTAATATCGCCTTTGCAAAAATGTAACTTTGTTGTGTTGTGCGTTGTTGTGTTCAGTTTTCCGAGCAAAATACGTGATCCAGATACACCGTGGTTAGCACTGAGGTTTCTTTTTTAGTCGTTGTCATCTATCG
>LOND01028824.1:20439-33732 GCA_014220965.1 Paragonimus kellicotti | reverse complement strand
TAGGCTGTCAGTTTTTAAGTTCTGCCGGCCTCAAGGCGAACACTGGTTTTCTTGCTAATTGTGACGTATAATATATGTATAGTACTCCGGCCGCAAGGTAGTCTGATATATATATAAGTGATACAGGATATGCGGGTCAGCAGCCTATTTGACCTCACCTTGACAGTTCAACTGTGGTTGTCTGCTTTGGTTTTCCGAGCTGATGAATTGGTGACATTCTGTAAAGTGTGCTGGGTGTTGAGGAAGTACAGCACCAACGGTGGTGGCAACCTTTTGTTGTACGTCAGGGGAAAAATAACGGAGGACTATACAAACAGTGAAGAGATGGGCCCTGCCTAATCCAGGAGGCGGTCCTTGGTTTGGCGGCGCTGCTCTATAATATGCTTAAGCAGATAACTTCTGACCGGCGTTCTTCGGAGGCATGGAAAGAGGCCATTGTCACACCTATATTTAAGGCAGGCGATCGTCACTCTCCTGCTAGTTACCGGCCGATCAGCCTTACCAGCATCCCGTGCAAGGTAATGGAACGTCTGTTAAAACGCGCATGCCTAAACGTTTTTTTATTTAAACAACCTACTCTCCTCTATTCAGTACGGCTTCCTTCACGACAAGTCATGCATAGCCAATATGTTAATCTTACATGGATAGCCTGACAGAGGCCAAAGACAATGGCCACATCTCCGATGCTATCTTTGACTTTGTCAAAGCCCTTGACCGTGTCCCATATTGGCCTTTTGTAGATAAACCAGAACCTTACGGCACCTGAGGCGAGGTTCCCCGATGGACAACATTCTTTTTTGGTAACAGAACTTCCAGCGTGAAAACTGGTTCGGACCTTTTTATCCCTCCCTGATCTCTGCTGGAGTATCTCGAGGATAGGTACTTGGTCCATTCATCTTTCTGGCATATATCGATGATTTTTCCAACCTTATTTCTAGCAAAGCTCGTCTTTGTGATGGTGATTTAAAAATCTGGAATGCTTGTGATCCCAGTGCATTACAGATTGACCTTGACCGTATTAAGTGCTGGTCAGATGACTGGAGTCTCCCTCTAAACGACAGCAAGTGTGCATATATGTCGCTCAGAGGAGACTCCGGGAACCTATTCGTGATACATGGTGCACAAGAGTGCAATAGATATCGCAAAACTTGACGTCAAAAAAGACCTAGGGATTTATCTGTCGCCTCGTTTACCTTTCTGGCATCGCTACCAGATGGTCACCAGAAGGGGATTTGGGACTCTTGGGATGATCAAAAGAGTCTCCTCCTCGCACATGCGGGCATGGCTTCCAAACGTTTTACCAGGTCTTTATAAGACCACTGCTCGGGTATGTCAGTTAAGCCGTATAGACCAGTTGGAAGAAAGTCACACTAGTCATTTAACATGTCTAGCAAGTAGCCACCAGCATGATCACTGGCATGTGGCGTTCTGCCCATGAGTATCGTCTTGAAATTCTTGATCCGATCCAACTGAGTTTCGAAGACTCCGCGGTGACTCAACGCTTACATACCTACTCCTTAGCGTAGAGCTCGTGCAGCAATTCCTCACCCCCCAGTAGCTGATAGCGTCCGAATGGGTCACGGCAAGAAGCTTCACGAGCTCCGACCCGGGACCTTCATTTCTTATTAACTGTAACTATCTCCCGTTCGAGGTTGTTGGCAACTCTTCTTGGGACCGTTTCAAAGTGTTATTTCATTCCCACCTACTCAAAACATTGTTAGATTGGTAGTTTACTCTGTTATATTAGATTAGTATTTTACTGTTATTGATACGCTCTGTAACCCTCAAAAGCGGTGCTACACCCAGTTTTCAATGACTGCCTTTCAGGTCAACAGAAAACCGCTGATATCGAAACGGACAAACTGACTGGATCCGGGTGAATTGGGCCCCCAACCTCGAACCCGTGAACAAATCGCTGGAACCGTATTGATAATTACACGCTACCTTAGTTCAGGTACCGTACCTGTAACATTGGTATTTTGTGTTTCTACTCCGGGAAACACGGAATCTTCAAAAACTTCCACTCACATCTTCCAACATCGGTCCATTGACTCACTGATCCACTGAAGTTCCATCAAGATGCCGTTCAGGCCAACAGATCGATGGTGGACAGGTATCATTCTGCTCATCTTCTTGAATATGGAGTAAACGACCGTTCATGATGTGATGAGGGTCAGGCAACTCCATAGTGACCGCTGCAGAGAGGTCGCGAGAGGATACCTCACGTTGAAATCAGAAAACTTGAAGTCGAAGCGTTGAAGGCCTCGGTGCTTTTCGACGCAAGAATCTGGACATTCTGGCCCCTGGCCGTCATTTGTCCTGTGAATTGAATTGAATTGAATAATTTAACGGGTATATATTAACTTTCTCCGATTAGCTTCCCAAATTTTAAACGCATGCACACGAAGTCTATTTAGTTGGAAATGTTAGTTTCCCGACTACGTTTCTTGAAAATTTTTTTATGGCCTCTGAATACTGTTTGGTAATCAATAAGCTTGCAGCCACTTGGTTCCTCGAGTTAGACCGTCCTAAATTATTGAACCCCGAAAGGAACCAGTGAACCGGTGAAACTGATTCGCTGAATTGTACCGCAGTCCAATACGTTGGAGTAACGCGGCCAACCGTAGGTGGTTCAAAATTTTTGTTTTAAAATTTGTGGGACATGATTTGGTCACCCTTTTTGTCTGCGCGTTCGCCCACGTTTTGTTCTTGACTTGTTTTGATTAACTAGCCCTTTGGTTTTTATGTACAGATTGGATTATTCGGTTAGAGTATTTTTCACATTCGCGCGGGACAACTTCAGCTGATGTCGCAGCCACTGAAAGAATCTCCTCGCTATAATCTAGCCGAAGTTGTACAGACGAACCACACCTCACCGTATGGTAGATTGTATAGTATTTTAAAGTCCGGCCTCACGAATTTGCCCTCAAATGTTAACACGCCGGAAGAAGGCGATGAATGCACTACATCAAAATTGCTTAAGAGGAAGATGGTCGAATCGTTTCTGGAACCGGAACACGGGATGTGGTGTTGTTGGCAGTGCAAACATGTAGCCAGTAGTGAGTCTAAGCTTGCTGCGCACATCAGAAGTTGCAGTCAGAGAAATTCAGACTGTATCGGACTTCCGGGTTGTCCATTTTGTCCCAGGGATGCGTTTCAAGCCAGCGATTGGCCATTTCCAGTGGGGACATTCAACTCACATCTAGCTAGGGAGCACCCAGATGTTTCTCACTTAATCTGCGGGTACTGCTTGGAAGTGACAGATTCACCTGTTTTAGAGGATTTAATCCATCATATTCTATCCGTTCACAAATTACCTTGGCGTCCCTCCCCTGGTGAGTTTTACGTAACTGCCGCATAAGTACAGTTGTTTTCGCAATTCTGGGTTCAACTGCATTGTAATAAATAGCGTCATCCTACATTATCGCTGTTCAAAATTTTGTCCTTTTTCCTTAACATTGTCATACTTTTCGACACCATGCTGGTGCGCTTGGTTCGTTACAATCATGTTAAACCTTATGCGGACTCGAGTGACTTACTCGGCTATTTATAGATTGTTATCTGGTTTGGTCATGACGCACACGTTTTCGAGTCGGTTGAATTGGGTTCAGTCGATTTTGTAGAACGAAGTTGTTTAGGCCAGTGTCATCCACTTTTTTGCATTAGAGAGCCTCGGCGGGCACCCATTATCGCGACAGTAGACAAGGTTGATCCTAACTTCAACACACGGTTTCGTCGCCTACCAAACAAACCCTGTGAGGGTGTCAGGACGACAATGCAGTCAGACTGTAACAAGTTCACTTCCTAGCGGTACACGAGTTTACTTTCCTAACGAACATTTAAAAAATGGGTAGGTTAGTCGGAATTAATTATAAGTTTTGGGGTGTAGGCGGATAGCAACGTTAGCAAAGACAACAGATGGTATTGGTAAAAGAGCATTGGAATTCATAAGAAAAACAATAATTCTCAATTTGCCGCTATACAAGGCTGAGGCTGTTATCAGACTAACCTAAAAGTAGTCAACCGGTTTGAAGTAGTACCAGACCAACAGATACGTTTCTTCTTGAAAGTGATCATTTCATGTGGAGACCTATTGCTATGATCAGTTAACTTATCGGAGTAAAACTCCTGTCTGTCCAATGTATTCACCTTCCACTCTTCCAGCTTCAGCTTATACCGACGGAGCTGCTTGGTCAGATTCCTCCTGAACAACGTTGCAGTTGTTGTGATAATACGTTATTGTGTACTGTTAAGTATGGGAATTGCGTTTCATAGTCATTCTTGTATTCGTTGAAATACCTCTATATCCATTTTTCGGCTGTTTACGATTTTGAGCGCATGTTCTGCTCAGAATGCAGGTTTTAATTAGTTAAGCTCATTGCTCTTCTGTCGGTCAGTCTCCCTGCAGTCGTTTATTTTGTTAAGCCATGATTTTGAGATGACAGTTATGTGGTTTCCAGTTGTATGGTAATCACACCTTTGACGATGAAATCCTATGACTTAAGCTACATGCTGTTAACCAGCGGGACAATGTGTATAATTTTAGTGCACACGTACATGTGGCGTGCTCAGAAAGGACTTGCATGAATGAAGTTTGAAGAAAACCACCCATAGGTAAACTAAACAACGGATATGTAGTTTGAATTATTGTGGTTGTGCAAACGTGCCAAGTTCGGCTAATAGTGTATTTTACCGGGACAGCCGCTGTGTCAAAAACGTATTGACATTACCATTTCTAGAACAGAACAGGTGGCTGAATTGCGTGTGCTCCTGCGCATACTGTTATTTTCAGTGTAGCATACAGAAGGTAATCAGTATGCTTTTGTCTCACTCCATGTTGCGAGAAGCTCTACATTGAAAAGACTAATCGCCCGTCAGGCACCGGAATCGGCGAGCACATTCCAAAGTGATTTCATGCTTAGTAAGAGATTGTCGGTGCAACTTTATCATCATGGCAGCAGAATCGCATTCTCAATCGCCAACCGCTTGCTTGAATCCTCCCCGAAACCTCCAATGTTACTCACGGGTGCATTCTGCAACTTGCCGAAGCGCTGTCGTTTAGACGCATCTGCACATTCTGTGTTCATAAATTGACCTCGTGGATGCCATGATAAGTTGGTGATTATCCGGGCAGGACAAGTTCGGTTATCTGCTGTAGTTTAGTCTGTTCTCCACTGTTTAGTTTACTTGTGTATGCGAAGAAGTCTATTCTAAAGGAGTACTACAGATGTGGCAAAAGTGGACTTCTGAAGGTTCAACAGAACTTTCGAGCAAACGTTGACTGATTCCCGCTGACTCAGGATGCGGCAAACCGCTGCGAACTGAAACGCTGACTTACGAAGAGTCTGCGTAAGAATCGAGAGGCCCCACCTCTCCGAACGAGTTGAAGGGAGGAAGAAGGCACTTTTACCAAGAAAGAACCGGATGCCGTTCTCTCTTATTCGTGGTAGTACTCGCTGTCGACAAGTTGTTGATGAGACTGTGAAGAAGATGGCTGACGAATGTACAGCCTGGCAGATGGACGAAACACGTTTAACAGTCGATCAACCGGACTAAAGTAGCTCATTACACTGTGGATGATAAGGGTTGATATTGACATTTTCAAAAACCCTCCGTCGGAAACCGGAATGATTTTAGAGCTGGGATTGTTGAAATGGAATAAAGCTTCAGGTGTGGACCTTCTTTCTCCAACTGTTTTCAAAGATGGTTGGCATTGGTTTTTGTCTGAACTGACCACACTCTTCTGTTTCACACAGGAGACTGATTAGATGCTTCAAGATTTCCTCTCTTCTATTTTCAAAATAGGTACCAGGACATCATGTGACAACTGCAGATGTATTAACGTCGTATGTATCGCATTTACGCTACTCACCGGTCTTGCAATGCGACGACTTATGAAAGTAGATATAAAAAGAACAGGCAGGCTTCCGATCTTGTCGCAGGTGTATCGGTCATAGCTTCAGCTTGCAACATACTCGGGAGTATGGACAGTCCGGCGGTGAATTCACCTCTGGAACTTGGGAAGTAACTCCAAGATGATCGTGAGGCCTGATGGACACAACGCAGTATCATGATGCTACCGAGAACTCTCAAAAGCTTTTCTATGCCACCCGGGCAACGGGATGCAAAAGGTTAGGTGTGTGCGAAATAGTCCGGATGCCAGTAGTGAGCCTAATCGTAATCTGCAACGAAGCTTAGGATGTTGGGCTGAGTACGCCCTACAACAGTTCAGCTGGCCACCCGAGCCGTTGACCACGCCCTCCAGTTCTGCTTGTGCTCATTGGTCTGTTGACGGTTTTATGCCCTCGGAAACTGAAGTACTACGTAAGATCGAATTCCTGAAACACCAAAAAACATCAAGACCAGACTAACTCCCCCTTCTTTTTCTAGATGGAGAGCCAACCTTAGTTCAAGAGCCGGTGGCTCTGTCACAGGAACTCTGAATCAGTGGAGTCATTCAATATGGGTGGAGTTTGGCTAACATCTCAATTTTCAAAAGGGCTCACGCACTTCGTGTGCAAATCACCGAGGGATTAGCCTGATTCCTATTGCGTCAAAGTTGCTCGCAGCCATTGTACTTCGTAGACTAAGCGAAACACGCGAACAGCATATCCGTGAGGAACAAGCTAGGTTCCGCTCTGGCCGTGGCAACATTGATCACATTTTCACAGTTCGTCAGATGTTTGAGCTCCGCTATTCATATGGAAAGCCAACGGCCGTCTTCTTGGACGGTAGGGGCTTCTTTGATTCAGCTGACAGAGCTGCACTCCGACTGTTTGTTCAGGAGGAATGTGGCGAGAAGTATCTGAACGTCCTTAAAACAATTTACTGTCTGATCTCGTGCAGGGTTATGACTTATGGCAGCGTATCGCTGATCTTTAGAATTTCCAGTGGGGTGCAAGAAGGTTGTCTAGCCTCCCTCTTCCTATTCAACTTTGCAGTAGACGAGATCCTAGAGTGTGCCCTGACAAACTGCGAATATGATGGTGTGGATTTGCTCCCAGGCACTCGACTTCGAGACATAGAGTATGCAGACGACATCGCCCTAATCTGCGAGGGCTCACGGGAAGCCCAGAACATCTTGGACAGATTAGAGGCCTCAGTTCGCAACCGATGGCTGGGGCAACTAAGATACGCAACCCTCGCTCATTGGATCACGTTCTCCGTATACCGACTGCTGATGAGTAAAAGAAATGAAGTGGTCACGGACTGTGAAAGCTTTAATCGCTCTTCTGAGCAAGGTTCGTGGGTGCCGTCTACCCGGTTGAGGAGTTTACGACCATCCACATCGCCGGTTGGAAACGCTGTCTGATATGGCATTCATTCATTTATGTATGATCATGAGCCTGACCAGAAGGTGCTGTGGCTCGGACCGCCGCGCACCGTAACAGTAACGTAATAACCTAGGGAATGGAGCCGTTACAGAGAAGAATGAAAAAAATCGATAAAACGATTAGGCGGAGGAACTAGAAATGGCAGTGTCGTAATCAAGGACTAGCCTGTATCCACAGTGTTGTTGACTCTTTCATGATGTCTCCTTTTTCCTCCTTTTCCTCACGTGTCTATATTTATTTATTACCTGCCGCTCCGTAACATTTTGCCAGGACCAGCGGCAGCCCGAGCCACGGTCCCCAGGGGTACAGCTCAGAACCGAAAATGTTGATACCCGTATTACCACATGCACTCTTTACTGTCGTGATTTACTTGGAAACTTGACCAACTTTCTCTTCTGCTCCAACCCGGTTGTTGACGTTTTTGATTATTCTCCGTTGCTATTATCCCTCTCATTCGTTTGCATTAGCATTACTGTGTTTTCATCGCATTCATTGCATTATAGTCTTAGGTTTCACGCCGAGTTCGAGTCTAATAACTTAGTACATTGTCCATTACTGAGATTTATAATCGATATATTGTTCTCCACTTTTGTGTTCTCTATGTTCATCAAACTTCATGTTTGCGAAATCCAGAACTCATATCATATCAGTCGGATCAATGTCAACTTTTTCTGATGATATGACTCTCGTGTCCCAATCATCGCAACTGTCTTCCACCAGTTATGTTTGATCCGATCTTCCCAGGTATAACGACTTAAAACAGGTGCCATCAGTAACATTTCGGATATGCGACGTATTCGTGTAGCAGTTAAACATCTAAAACGACCGTTACTTTACTGTTGTCTATGATAGTGCTTACAATGGCAAGCTGAAATTATTTTTTGACAGTAACTGTTGGCTTATAGATTGAAGGCTTAAGTTACACCTTAGTAATTTGAGCGCAGAGTCTGTCCTTATCGACAACACATTGGTTATTGAAGTTGATGCTTTGGTGCAATGTAACTCGCAGTAACTCAATGGTAACAGTATCGACGGTCAGTTACACGGCTGTTGGTTCGAGTTCCGCTTGTCGTGACCTCTCCTGTCCAGTCTTGTTGTATCCAGCCCACATGTGGCCTTTTGTCAGGCTGCATTTGACTTTGTGCGGGCTCGGAGCTTAATAAACTTTAAGCAGACAACCGAAAAGGCCTTAATTATATGGAACTGGAGGAACTACGGATAAAGACCTGGCTTAATAAAACCCTTTGGATCCGTGCTGAAATGGTCAAAGTCGGACTGCTTGTAATTCACATACAACTTGTGATCGTATGTGCAGCAGCTGTTGTAACGTAAATTTAATCATGGATGACGCAGTTATGAGGACTATTATTGAATATGTGCTCATGAAAAACTATCTATTCAGCAGTGATGGCATAGAATGAAATAGATCTGAATCTTCAAGATTGGTTCCGTCTTCATTAGTCTAGACTGTCTTTAACCACGGAAGACTATCCCTGAAAATAGAGCAGTACGCGATCTTGGGAGTGGTTTCACTTCATGACTTCGAAACTTTGCCGCTCAAGATGAAGGGCATAACCCGCGATAATGTATTCAACACTGAATGACTGCGCGGAGTTACTCATTTATATATTTATATACAGCAGTCTGTCAGGACAAAGATGTGTCAACAGCTGACCAAGTCGAAAACCAACAAACATCTTAACAACTAATGAAAATAAAGCGCTGATGACACTTAGGAAGAACGACCAGATTGTCATCCTACCCACAGACAGAGGCAACGTCATGACCACACTGGGCAGACCGGATAATAAAGACAGAGTGAACGATCTTCTAAGACTGGGAAACGCACGAACAGGTCAAAGGAGAACCTAGAAGGGTCTGAGGGGTCGAATCACCAAAACTGACAGCTCTTAAGTTAAAGAAAACCAAAGAAGAACAAGCTAAATACTTTAGACCTATCGAGGAACCAGTGTCATGACTGTACGGACCACCACTTTGAATCTGGAGTCTTTCAGACATTCAAACCTAAATTATGACTTCGTAATGTGGATGTTGTTTTACCTTGGACACAGTTCGACCAGTTCCAAAGTTGTTTAAATACAATAACAGATGAAATAATGTTCACATGCGAAGAAGAAAATTCACGCCTGGCGTTTCTCGATGTATCGGTCATAAGAAGACCTGATGGCAAGCTTGAAACTACTGTCTATCGTAAACCGACAACAACTGATGTCATTCTCAGGTTCGATAGCAATCATCCAGCCTGTCAACTTAAAAGCTGCGTGCGAACATTATTTCGACGTGCAGACACGCACTGTAGCTCAACTGAACTCAGAAGACAAGAACGAAAGCACCTGTTCAAACTGTTCACTTCCAATGGGTACCCTAATAGCTTCATAAAGGCATCTATCAGAGGATTCACAAGAACTGAACGTACAGAACCCAAAACGCGAATGACAGTGCCATATATTCACGGCACATCTGAAGCAGCACAAAGGATGCTCCAACCACTGGGCATCCAAATATCACACAAGCCAAACTCAACACTCCGTTCAGCTTTGGTGAACGCTAAAGATCGTGTAGAACCACACGAACAGTCTGGCGTGGCAGTTAAGCATCAATATGAACCACTGATGTATTACTGTCTATGATGATGATGATGATGATGACGGCGTGGTATACGCGATTCCATGTCTCGGGTGTGACCAACAATATGTGGGAGAGACAGGCAAACAGCTGCGCACACGCGTGCACGAACACAAATTAGCGATGCGGCGAGCCGACCCTAGATCACAACTGTGGCACCACTGCGCGGACACAGGTCACGAGGTCAACATAGATCATGCGAAAGTGGTCGCACGGACAAAGATGAAAGGGGAACGGCTTGCACTGGAGGCTCTATTCGCGGAATTCGTTCAATCGAACCGTACGATGTAGACATATCCCGACCTATGCTGCTACCTTGACGAGGTGGTCGGGCTTGTGTGCTGTTTCGATCCGGCGGGCTATGCTGACTAGGACTCCGGTCCTTCCAGGTTCAACCCTGTCAGACAGGCCAAAGGGGAGCAGCCAGACGAAAAGCAGTTACACTCATAGGATTGTATGTCGCACTACTGACCGCGTAGGAGTGCTTAGGTAGTGAGGCACGATCCTATGGGCATACAGCAGAACTATTTTTATAGTTGCGGCACTGCTGTCTTCCGTATCAGGAAGAAGGGGGTTAGAAAAGGTACCCTCAAACAAAGAGCACTCCGATCGCCCAACGGTTGACCGTGACCGCCGGCGTATTATCCAATACGGTCGAAAAACATCTATCACCCAAAAGCCCGATGTAGCTTTGAGTACATCCACTGCGCGCAGCAGTGCTCAGAATCAGACATCAATGTCTTATTCACTGCGCCCTCGGGCTAGGCAAGCCCCTCACTGCCAAGTGAGTCAGACTTTTGAGTCATTGGCTCCGGGTAGGGTCCCCCAAGAAAACCCTGTATCCTGTTGTCTCGCAGGTCAGACTTTTGAGTCAGAGACTCGGGGTGGGGTCCCTCAAGTCAACCCCCTTCCGCGGCATAAACGACCGGGAAGTATCAGAAGTTATCGTTCTCCCGACAGTGACCTTATTAACCCAATACGACCTTCTACTGTTTTACCCCCCATTTCTTCCGCCTTCCATGTGCCTTCGGGCGATAATTGTTTTCTGAGGCCAAGACAACCGGTAAACATTGGCGCCTTCAATGTCCGCACTCTCCGACAAGTCGGTCAGCAAGCTGCTCTGGCTAGTACTCTCTCAAGTCTGGAGCTTGATGTGTGCTGCGTGTCGGAGACGCGAGTCTACGATTCTAGCACCGTTATCCATTTGAGCTCACCTCTAGATAACTGTCGATTCAAGCGCTTCTCTCTCAGGGTTTCTGGGTGACGAAGCTGAATCTCGCGGTCAAGCTGGAGTGGGAATCGCACTGAGTTCCAGAGCAGAGCAATGTTTGCTCGATTGGATCCCAGTGAACAGTCGCTTGTGCGCTGTCAGACTCAATACATCGGTAAAAGTCTGTCGACGCAAATCAGAAAGACGTTGTGTATTCATTATATCGGCGTACGCTCCAACAGACAGCTGTTCGGATGATACCAAGGAAGCGTTCTATGACGCCCTCGTTGACCTCCTGAAACAAACCAAACACTCAGACATCATCATACTAGCGGGCGATTTGAATGCCCAGCTTGGTCGGCTTTCCCCGGACGAGAAGCGGCTGGGAGGTATGTTTGGTGTCCGGGCACAACGCACTGACAATGGTGACAGACTGCTGCAGCTGTGTGCCTCCCATGGTCTCTATATTTCGAGCACAGCATTCCAACACAGGAAGAAGCACTGTGTTACATGGAGACCTCCGTGTGCTTCTCAGCCGTGGACGCAGTTGGATCATATAGTAGTCAGTTACAGGTGGCGCCACTCTGTTAAGGACTGTCGTGCCTTTTGGAGCAACCACCTGGACTCGGACCATGCTGTTGTGCGTGCCCGTTTTGTTTTGTCATTTACCCAGAGGACACACGCTCGTAAATGCAAAGTACCAAATTGGTATTCGAGCGATGAGGGTGCAAAGAACGCTTACCAGAAGGCGTTGGTGAACAAGTTGCCCAGTTCGAGTCAGGTGAAAGATCCTAACGAACACTGGGAACAAATCGCTGCAGCTATGAAATCATTGCTGTGGCTTAAGTTAGTATGTTCCGAAGGAGCTGTTCAGTTGCGACAGAACTGGATTTCCGTCGCGTCGATAAACCTTATGAACAAGCGTCGCTCGATCCCACCTGGCTCTGAATATGATGACGACCGTCGAGAACTAAACGCAAGCTGAACTAAGAGCTTTGCAGCATAGACCGTGAGCACTTGGTCGAACAGTCGAAAGAGATGGGAAAGGGCCTTTTTATCTGGAAATTGTAGAAGGCTTTTTCCCTGATCCGTGGTTGTACTGGTCGTCGATTTGGTGTAAGTGAGACCATATGTGAAAAAGATGGTTCACTTATCACTAATCAATCGCGTCGACTTGATAGATGGGCCGAACATTTCGAAGAACAGTTCAGCTGGCCTCAACCAGATTATGTGGATGACGGGACCCGAATGGTCAGTTATTGCGTTCCAGACGGCCCTCCGTCGGAAGCAGAAGTGGTCCTAGAGCTCAAATTATTGAAGCGTAACAAGGCTCCTGGACCAGACCTGATCCCTCCTTCTCTGTTAAGGATGGCGGGGAAAGGTTAATATCAGAACTGACTAAACTCCTCCAGACGATTTGGGAGACTGAAGAGGTACCTCGCGATTGGTGCTTGTCAACAGTAATTCCCGTTTTCAAAAAGGGGTCCCGAAGTCTATGTGACAACCACAGAGGCATCAGCTTGGTATCTGTTGCTTCCAAGTTACTCACTGGCATCATTTTACGTCGGCTCACTAAACCCAGAGAAAGTCAGATACGTGAAGAACAGGCAGGATTCCGATCCGGTCGAGGGTGCGTTGACCACATTTTACCTTGCGACGGATCTTGGAACATCGGCACTCTTATAGGCAGCCGACGGTCTTGGTCTTTTTGGACCTGAAAGCTGCTTTCGATTCAGTTGCTCGTAACGTTCTCTGGAACTGTCTTCTTCGCAAGGGAGTACCAGGGAAATACGTGAATCTGTTGAGATCACTGTATGCTCACTCTGCAAGCAGGGTGAGGGTTTATGGGCAGCTGTCTCGGGAGTTCATCACGTCTAGTGGTGTTCGTCAAGGGTGTCCGATTTCCCCTTTCCTGTTCAATTTTGTCATGGACGACATTTTAGAGGGTGCACTTAAGGAGTCCAGTGGACTTGGTGTTGAGCTTCTTCCTGGCGCTCGGTTGACCGATCTGGAGTACGCGGACGACATTGTCTTACTTAGCCCCTCTGCCGAAGACATGCAGACCATGCTGAACAAGGTGAGTGACCAGAGGGCTGGTTTGTA
>LOND01028824.1:0-14215 GCA_014220965.1 Paragonimus kellicotti | reverse complement strand
TTGTCCATCTGTTCTGCCTATGTAAACCCCACTGCAACTGCAAATGAACTAGCAGACAACGTGAAAAATAGGAGTTAGATGAACTGCGTTCACGATTTTGTATAACTGGTCTCGCTGGTTTGGATCAGACGCATCTGGGAGGCCGCGTACGTACAAAATAAGACATATTTTCGTTGATGCTTAATGTCGTTTGCCAGGTAGTGCCCACTGAACTGAAAAAATAGAAGTATATCTTTATTTTGGGTTGTTTGCACTGATCCAGTGCACTCGTTCATCCTGTTATTAGTTTCTGCGAATTTTTTAGGATATTCATTTGCCAATGACGTTTTCCTTATTATTGATGAGTAGTAATGAATTTGGTTTTCTTATGGATTGAACATCACCCACAATTGATCGCAGCTGTCGCATTCCCATAGACTTTCCAGTCGGCCCCTTTCGAAAAGAAGCACTAGACTCGAGTTTCGCTCTCATTAGAGCTCGTCAGTAGTGCATATCCTTGCCACTGCAGTGGTAAACACGGTTGCCTCATGAAAGCGTGGCCGGAGTTCTAGTCCCGGCAGTGGCAAGGATATGCACTACTGACGAGCTCTAATGAGAGCGAAACTCGAGTCTAGTTTTTCTTATTGTCTATTATGCTGCCTGTAACCTTTCGGGGAGACAGATAAGCTGGGCTCTGTGGACCACGGCTTGACCAAACGACATTTGTACACAACCGGGGAGCGTTGAAGTTATTGTCTGTCTTTTGTTAATTCACGACGTACAGATTGTTGTAACGTTCCACTTTCACGCCTCGTGGCGGATTACCTCTGGAAAAGCTAAACTGCCATTCTGTAAAAAGAAGGATAAGCTCAAGTAAATGGTGTTAAGAAGAGTGAAAACAAGTCAAGATGATCAATCGTCGTGAAGTTCTTAGTATCATCAATGTGCCTTTTACACTGTCTCCGGCAATCCTATCTGGTATTTTTTTCAGTCATTTGAAAAATGCCATCTGGTATTTGGCCCAACGGATAGCCCATGCCATATTATCTGTCTTTCTGTGAACAAGTCCCTTAGTACTAAGCTTGATGTCTTCTATAGACAGTAAAGTAAAATATCCGAAGTATTAAATTGAATACCCATATCACTGTTCTGGTTACATATAGAATCACACAAAAAATCACTTGTCTCACGAGGTGCAATATTTGTAAATAGGGAAATCAACGTCAGTCGAATGCGCATGCCTTGTGGACTTGCGTACACGCGTTCAAACATCTCTACCGACTCATCTACGGAACTACCTACGTAACGGGGAGTAACGTTTTACCGATAGCGTCCAAACTATCAACCAACCAACTAGCAACCTTATGATGAGGTGAATTATTTATACACAATTAGTTGTAGAGGTTCTTCATCCTTGTCTATTTTCGGTGTATGCTTCAGTCGTAGTTTTTTCGTCTCGATTCGCTTTATGTGCTTATATCGATTTTCAGAAATATGACCATGCAACCAAAATGTCTGGAGTTGTCCCGCTATTTGCTTTTCCAACAATATGTTATCTTCAGTCGTTTTATCCGTCGTAAACTTTCACTTGCTTTCTAAGATGGTGTTAATTTTAATCAATATACTCGTCTGCCTTTGGGAACGTCAAGCGTCACATTTCTCTCAGTTCTTTCATGACCCGGAAGCGACGAGATAAACGACATGTCAACATATCGCACCATATCTTCTTTCTTCCCCAGTGAGGTTAGTAAAGAATATTCCAACAAACCTTATTGTTAGTTGAGTCACAGACCACTACGCCGGTTTGAACTCCGGTGACTTCAGGTCGATTTGTCTGGCAAACCTAAAACTGTCAGACCGTTATGCGACCAACTGGTTTATATGCCATCCATCGGCTCGTACATTACTTAGCTTCATGACCAAAATACATGCTAGCTACTGCCGTGAGGTTTATGCCCTTGTCGTTACAACTACATTTGTGACTGCATTCATTCGTCTAACCGTACCAACTGATTGCCGACTCACCAAAATTTTGTACCAGTTTATCTGTGGAGCATGTAGTGTCCTTGAGCACACTGACGGTACGTCAGTCACGGCTATTAGATGAGGCAGCACGGGAAACATCGGATTGTAAAGCTATGGAGCCGTCATCTGACTGATGGTTTAACTTGACGAAAGCTGTTCTGTTCAAATAACAAGCTTTGTCTACCTGTCAAACTGGCTGTTCCTTGAGGACTAAACACTGATGACACCATTATTTCTATGTATAAATATCGAGTGATATTGCTTAACAACCTGTTCAGTCGCACGGTTGGTTTGATTTCTGTCTGTACTAAGTGAGGGAAATCGCCTTTGTGGTTTTATTGAGCGCGTTTTTGACACTTGCCATAACCCCAGATCATTTCCCATTCAAGGCGTGCAGTTAAAAACCACGAACTATCCCAGCACGTCGGCTAGGAATTTGGTCCTGGAACATATCCTCTTATTTGACGTAGTATTTTCCTATTTCTTTTCCAGTTGGACGTGGTGGATCCACCGGTCGCCGCGGTGGTCGAGGTGGCAAACGCGAAGCTAACACGCCCGCGAAAGACCGAACGATGTTCGCTAGGTCTGAGAAACACGATCCGAAAACGCCATCCCTGAGTCGTTTGGAACGTTTATTGGGTGCAGAAACAGGAGACCCCGCTCCTGCTAGCTGCCATCTGTGTCGCACGACGGTGGACAATGCGAAAGAATTTCGATTGCATATGGAATTGGTTAGTTTATGTGCGATTTCCACTTCCCCACTTTCATCATCATCATAGTCAGCAATACATCAGTGTTTCTCACTGATGTTTAACTACCACACAACCATATCACGTTTACGTTCAGTGTGTGTTGAGACATAATCTGATGCTAGTGCTTATCGTGTTCCTGTTTCCAGGATCATATTGAAACCGACGAAGACTGCGAACAGCTAGGTTGTCAGGCTTGTGGGCGTATCTTTTTTGGTCCAGGAGGCCGAATTGATTTAATTGGCCATTTGCGCGTGCTACATCAAGATGCGGATCACTCTTCTGCACTTTCTTGTCCGCACGCCGAACAAAAGCCAAACGAAAAATTAACCGAAGATGGCAGCTGTGTTCGTGTGCGACCATGTGAGGCTCTGTTCTCGTCCCCACGACTTAGGCAAGTTCATTCAGCCTGTCGTGCTACAGAACATCCGGGATTTGCTTGTCCCATGGCGCTAGAATTGCCGGAATGTGAGAACCAGGATGCGTTAGACCTGCCAGAACAGCTGTGTATGGCTATTATGGAGACTGAGACTGCAGCAGACCGTGCTGGTTTGATGATTCTGGCTTATTGCTGTCCCAATTGTTCTCGCCTATTCGCAGGTTTTCAAGCTCCTACTAGGTGAGTTCATTAGAATGTATATTTTTCTGCTTCATTTTTATCAACTAGATTTTATTTCCACAATTTCTTGACTTCATGTGAATTAGACTTGAAGTTTACCTTCGTGATTGACGCTCCTGACCCAGAAACATAGCTATTCGATCGTGATCCTAAGCATACCATAATACATATCAAGCCGTTGTTCGCCACACAATGAGTGACTGCGTGTTGTTCAATTTTATCTTGATCTTCCTCAATCGGTAATCATCTCGACAAATGGTATTCAATGAGGCAAGCGTTTTGATGACCATCATGATGATGGTGATGCCGGTTTATTCCCTCTTGGCGACCACCGGTTGGTGCGCAGTAGGACAGCCTTCGAGTCGGTGACTTTCAACTCTTCGTTTAAAACAGGTCACGGGATGCTCCGTGCACTTCCCATCAGTTGTGCTAGTATACGAACCGCTCGCTTAAATTTTGTAACTTACTGCATGTACACATGTTTTGTAAAGTTTTAACCGGGATATTTATATTTAGTATATTAGGATAACTGCTTGTGTTACTGTACTTATCCCGGAAATTTTACTTCAAGCAAGTAGCGTACTATCGTACAGGTTCACTTGATTGTGAGTTTTCGCATTCCGAAGGCACAACCTGTCATTTTTTGATGAGTCTGCTCTGATCACTTGCTTTTTTATGCTTTTTCTGTTACAATCTTTTTCAGTCAACGAAGATGATGGTTTCTCCTGGGACTGTTTTATCTCCAACGGCAACTGGTAAGAAGCCTACCCCCAAAAAACCTCGGGGCCGAATGACGAAGAATTTGATACCCAAACCGGTTAACGTAGTCACTCCGACGGCCAAACGAGTCACATTTGACGTCCCGGTCACTCTTCCTCCTGCCCAATCCGCAGTGGCCAAGAACGCTTGTAAAAAATCCGCTCCCGTGTGCCTCTACGTTTGCCCGTTGTGTGGTGATAATGCGTTGGCTAGTTTGCGTGAACGTGATGAACATTTACAATCTGCACATAACGGGGAACTGGTTTTTCCGTGTCAGGTGAGTTTTACATGCCTAGACTGCACAACGGCTCATGACTGTTGCGATGTGGTTAAACTGCAGCATCGTAATCGAAAGGAACAGTGTCTAGTACTCTGTAGTGTGTTTCACTTAGACTTTTTGGCGGATACTGGCTACTAATCACATCACCAACATGCTAGTGACTGGAAGAACAGCGAGTCTTACAGTAGCTCTATTACAAACCTTGCGAATATATTACATTCTGTGCTAAATTCCATTCAAACCACGTTGTCAGTTGGTTTGTAACTGGGTGCTGCATAACATCTGGTTGTCATATCAGATGATTCACTTGGAAGATAGGTGCTAGATGCAAGCTTTGCTCGTGTTGGAGGTTGTCATTAATGTACCTGCCCTGTCCACGTCCAGACTTTTACCTGACGAAATCCTTGACTGATTAATAGTCATCAAATCGTTGATCAATGAATACATCAAGATTGTTGACTAATAAGTTAGTGGTTGAGTTTGGTGAGTCAGTGAGACAACTGCAGCATTACCAGCCGACTGTGCCTGACTGTTTCGATGGGATAATTTAACTGCACTTAGCGCGAGGTAATTGCTGTCACCACAGGCTTCACAAATGTCTGAGTTTAAATCTTTCCTTGGGTGGAGATATTTACTACTGGTGATTTCTCTTTCAGGAGCTAAACTTGACCTCTGCTTTCATTCGAAGTTGGTCAGATGTGGTGTTTATCTGACTGTAATTGCCGGTAACCACTGTGAATGCTGTCCGACTTCCGGCTTCCCGACAGTTCTTTATGTCAAATTAAAATTTTCCACATTCGATCACAGTCCTTGCATTCAGATAAGCCTTTCGGCTAGCCCACTTCGAAAGGAAGCACTAGACTCGAGTTTCGCTCTTATTAGAGCTCATCAGTAGTGCATATCCTTGTCTGGATCGGAGTTTGCACTCTGACCCTCGTGCTTGTGAGATCAGTATGTTAACTACGACGCCAGTAACCTCACCAGGCGTGACCGATCAATCATCCACAACCTTGTGTGTTTAGTGTTCAGATTGCCCGATAGTCCAGATTGGAGGCAAAATATCTGCCTTGTTAACTTTTGTGGGCATTGCCATTTGACAGCCGAATAACGGTAATGTAGAGGAGGGACAAGCATTTGGTATCGGTATTTCTCAATATTTTCCCAATGAAAATGTAGGACTCTAACAATGCAAAACGTTGAGTGAAGTGGTAACGATTAACATGATGTCTTCAAAACTAAGGATCAAAGTTAGCAGTCCCGAGTTTTACTAGGTTGGCTCTTGACGTGTGATCCATCAGGCTCCGCTGATTCGGAGCAAGTACGCGAAAGGGCGAGTGCATGGCTGGTGACTGACACGTATCGCAATAGGTGAACTGTGTGAGCACATGTGTTACAGATGGGATTTAAGCTACTTGGAGATGTCCCCCAGTACCTAAGTTTCTAACGTTTGGTTGGTTCTACCTGTGTGAAACCCCACAGCTACAATTAATTTGATAAGCATACTACGCCGTTTCGTTTGAGTGGCCGAATGGAGATCTCAATTACTGCTCATCGATGTTCAGGTCAGAAGTTCATAGTCTCGTCACAGCCTCCTATTTCAGAGAACTCAAAGAACTATTGGATTAGAGTGTGCTTTTTTGGACAATCAACAGTTTGTTGTATTTGCTCGGGTCGGCAGTTTCTCTCAGACGGAATTTGATTGTTCCTTCCAAATGCCTCCAGCGTACTTTTGTTCCCTCGGAAACTCGCTTTGCCTGAGTTGCGCACTGTGCTTTCTGTATTGCTGTTTTTATATGGTTGTTGACAGATTTGCTCCGCCTTTAAAAGAAACCTATCGAGCTTCCGCTTTTTGGCAATCATTAGATTCATTGCAAGCTTAAGGTTGCGATCGTAAGCCCTACCATCCTAGCCAGTTACCTCTTAACCAACCCTATATAACTTGCCCTGATCTGACTTTCTTGCCTATTTTGAATACAGATTTGTGGGCTCGCATACCCGTTGTACATTGCGTTACGTCGCCACGCCGCACTGAAGCACAATGCTGACTACGATACGGTTCGGTACGGTCCCGTCGAGCTACTTGATTCGGAACCCATCGAATGCCCCGAATGTCATTTGGTTGCGTTTACCGATCGGGCGGTGGTCAAGTTGCATTTAGTCCAGGTGCACAAGCTGGAACCGGATCAGGCGAAGTCGTTGCTACGGTCCAGCTTGCGAAAGTCGCAGCCTGGCACAACGGGTACGCTGCCTTTTTCTCTTATTCAACTTATTGGTCTCTTGCTTTGATTGCCAATAGGTCTTGTTAATAATATCTTAGTATACTAGTAGACCGAACTGTCGTTCACCACTTTTCATCTTGAAACGCGAATAACAAAGCACTCGTAAAAACCGTAGCATGATTTTGCAAGCAGTTAGACGCACCTGCAGTTCATCTTCGCTTGCTTTTCCTGCCACGAATCGGGACAATGCGAACGCAACTTCTGTACGGATCGTTAGATTAGATTCTATACAATGATCACCCAAATCGTTGGCTAGAAACGCCATCCGAAATGGTAGTATGCCGCAATCAATGTCTTAGATGCATTCACATCATTTCTAGTTCTTCCGCTTATTCTTTTATTAGTTTTCGACCCTTCTATTGACGTTTTCTTCTATAGTATTCCTCGTCAAGTGAGCGGTGGTTCGAGCAACAGTACCCCTTGGTCAAGCTCAAGGCCGTTGTGTTGATGATGATACGCTGAATTTAGACGTAAGATTATCAGATGCGGGCAGTCTCTCCAAGGTGATTGATTAAATCTCAGTAGCGCGCACAACTTGTTCCAGGTTTTATCGTGGCGCCGTAAAATTGACTCAAAACAATGATCCATCTTAAATTTGGTTCTATCGTAGGTCCTTCCCATCACCTTCCCAGCTGTCCAGTTAAGTCGCCTCTCTCATTCTGCGGTTTATCGCCAGTTTTTTTCGTTTCGCTCGACCTTTACTCCGACTCTTCACATGACAACAAAATACGTTGAAATAAGGTTACTGTATACGTCGGATTATGTTTTCTCGATCTGTTCTATGGGGCATCCTATTGGCACCCTGTCCTATTGGGTTGAAAATGTTCCCATATTTACATGTTCAGTCATGCTTTTGACGTTAGTTATTCTTTTTGTGACTGTCGACGGATGGCCTGTTTTTAACCAACAACGATCACAGGCTATGAAAGCCTTGACTGTTCTATCGAACAAGATTGGTAGACGCTGTCAACCAGATCATGATATCGCTGTCGGCGCGAATCTGCATCTGTGAAACTGTTGTCCCTCTTTCATGAAGCTTCACTCTTTGTTCTCTCTCACGCCCTCGCTTTCTTTCTTTGCATATTTCTACTTGTTTATTACTGCTACTTCATCAGGATCAACAACAACCCGATCCATAATACTCACCGGTGTATGGCTCAAGGCCTAGGATAATTATGAAGATTTGACCAACATGGTACGTGCATTATCGTTTAGTACGCACCATCGACAGCAGTATATTTACTTGACGTTTATGCCTAACTGCCATTCCTCGGTGAAGAAAGTATAGATTCTTGGGTTAAATGCAGAGAGAAGAAAGGAACGGGATGTGATAAATGAACATCCCTGTCTATCCTCGACAAGTTTACCGCCAACGTACCTACATCATGCAGTCAAACAACAGTTGTAGATGAAATGGAACGGCTGGCTTCCTTGCGGCTTTTATTCACACTTACTTCACAAAGAACTCAGCCAAATCTGGTCCAATCACTTTGGTCGTCTGTGTTGTCGTCGATCGTGGTGGTTCTGCTTTATATGGAGATTTTTCCGTATTAATCACCGTAAATTTCGGACCCGTCCCCTCTTTTACGTTTTATATTTTCGGCAAGGATCTGACCTGATTGCCATGGTCTTTCTGCATTTTCTAAGAGCCTGGAAGACTCATTTGTTTTCTTTTGCCATCTCGAACCACATCAATAGCTTGCCATTTAACTTTCGTCTCCAATCCAGAAGGAGTCAACTTGACCACTTGTCATTTTGAAGTGTCTAGCAATCGATGATGTGAGATTTCGGCCAACAGGTTCACCCATTTGAGATTGTGCTGTCGGTTGTTTTGACCATTTCCGCTATGTTCTGCTACTCGTTGCGATAATTGTCCATCTGTTCTGCCTATGTAAACGTCACTGCAACTGCAAATGAACTAGGTAGAACAACGTGAAAAATAGGAGTTAGATGAACTGCGTTCACGATTTTGTATAACTGGTCTCGCTGGTTTGGATCAGACGCATCTGGGAGGCCGCGTACGTACAAAATAAGACATATTTTCGTTGATGCTTAATGTCGTTTGCCAGGTAGTGCCCACTGAACTGAAAAAATAGAAGTATATCTTTATTTTGGGTTGTTTGCACTGATCCAGTGCACTCGTTCATCCTGTTATTAGTTTCTGCGAATTTTTTAGGATATTCATTTGCCAATGACGTTTTCCTTATTATTGATGAGTAGTAATGAATTTGGTTTTCTTATGGATTGAACATCACCCACAATTGATCGCAGCTGTCGCATTCCCATAGACTTTCCAGTCGGCCCCTTTCGAAAAGAAGCACTAGACTCGAGTTTCGCTCTCATTAGAGCTCGTCAGTAGTGCATATCCTTGCCACTGCAGTGGTAAACACGGTTGCCTCATGAAAGCGTGGCCGGAGTTCTAGTCCCGGCAGTGGCAAGGATATGCACTACTGACGAGCTCTAATGAGAGCGAAACTCGAGTCTAGTTTTTCTTATTGTCTATTATGCTGCCTGTAACCTTTCGGGGAGACAGATAAGCTGGGCTCTGTGGACCACGGCTTGACCAAACGACATTTGTACACAACCGGGGAGCGTTGAAGTTATTGTCTGTCTTTTGTTAATTCACGACGTACAGATTGTTGTAACGTTCCACTTTCACGCCTCGTGGCGGATTACCTCTGGAAAAGCTAAACTGCCATTCTGTAAAAAGAAGGATAAGCTCAAGTAAATGGTGTTAAGAAGAGTGAAAACAAGTCAAGATGATCAATCGTCGTGAAGTTCTTAGTATCATCAATGTGCCTTTTACACTGTCTCCGGCAATCCTATCTGGTATTTTTTTCAGTCATTTGAAAAATGCCATCTGGTATTTGGCCCAACGGATAGCCCATGCCATATTATCTGTCTTTCTGTGAACAAGTCCCTTAGTACTAAGCTTGATGTCTTCTATAGACAGTAAAGTAAAATATCCGAAGTATTAAATTGAATACCCATATCACTGTTCTGGTTACATATAGAATCACACAAAAAATCACTTGTCTCACGAGGTGCAATATTTGTAAATAGGGAAATCAACGTCAGTCGAATGCGCATGCCTTGTGGACTTGCGTACACGCGTTCAAACATCTCTACCGACTCATCTACGGAACTACCTACGTAACGGGGAGTAACGTTTTACCGATAGCGTCCAAACTATCAACCAACCAACTAGCAACCTTATGATGAGGTGAATTATTTATACACAATTAGTTGTAGAGGTTCTTCATCCTTGTCTATTTTCGGTGTATGCTTCAGTCGTAGTTTTTTCGTCTCGATTCGCTTTATGTGCTTATATCGATTTTCAGAAATATGACCATGCAACCAAAATGTCTGGAGTTGTCCCGCTATTTGCTTTTCCAACAATATGTTATCTTCAGTCGTTTTATCCGTCGTAAACTTTCACTTGCTTTCTAAGATGGTGTTAATTTTAATCAATATACTCGTCTGCCTTTGGGAACGTCAAGCGTCACATTTCTCTCAGTTCTTTCATGACCCGGAAGCGACGAGATAAACGACATGTCAACATATCGCACCATATCTTCTTTCTTCCCCAGTGAGGTTAGTAAAGAATATTCCAACAAACCTTATTGTTAGTTGAGTCACAGACCACTACGCCGGTTTGAACTCCGGTGACTTCAGGTCGATTTGTCTGGCAAACCTAAAACTGTCAGACCGTTATGCGACCAACTGGTTTATATGCCATCCATCGGCTCGTACATTACTTAGCTTCATGACCAAAATACATGCTAGCTACTGCCGTGAGGTTTATGCCCTTGTCGTTACAACTACATTTGTGACTGCATTCATTCGTCTAACCGTACCAACTGATTGCCGACTCACCAAAATTTTGTACCAGTTTATCTGTGGAGCATGTAGTGTCCTTGAGCACACTGACGGTACGTCAGTCACGGCTATTAGATGAGGCAGCACGGGAAACATCGGATTGTAAAGCTATGGAGCCGTCATCTGACTGATGGTTTAACTTGACGAAAGCTGTTCTGTTCAAATAACAAGCTTTGTCTACCTGTCAAACTGGCTGTTCCTTGAGGACTAAACACTGATGACACCATTATTTCTATGTATAAATATCGAGTGATATTGCTTAACAACCTGTTCAGTCGCACGGTTGGTTTGATTTCTGTCTGTACTAAGTGAGGGAAATCGCCTTTGTGGTTTTATTGAGCGCGTTTTGACACTTGCCAATAACCCCAGATCATTTCCCATTCAAGGCGTGCAGTTAAAAACCACGAACTATCCCAGCACGTCGGCTAGGAATTTGGTCCTGGAACATATCCTCTTATTTGACGTGGTATTTTCCTATTTCTTTTCCAGTTGGACGTGGTGGATCCACCGGTCGCCGCGGTGGTCGAGGTGGCAAACGCGAAGACTAACACGCCGCGAAAGACGAACGATGTTCGCTAGGTCTGAGAAACACGATCCGAAAACGCCATCCCTGAGTCGTTTGGAACGTTTATTGGGTGCAGAAACAGGAGACCCCGCTCCTGCTAGCTGCCATCTGTGTCGCACGACGGTGGACAATGCGAAAGAATTTCGATTGCATATGGAATTGGTTAGTTTATGTGCGATTTCCACTTCCCCACTTTCATCATCATCATAGTCAGCAATACATCAGTGTTTCTCACTGATGTTTAACTACCACACAACCATATCACGTTTACGTTCAGTGTGTGTTGAGACATAATCTGATGCTAGTGCTTATCGTGTTCCTGTTTCCAGGATCATATTGAAACCGACGAAGACTGCGAACAGCTAGGTTGTCAGGCTTGTGGGCGTATCTTTTTTGGTCCAGGAGGCCGAATTGATTTAATTGGCCATTTGCGCGTGCTACATCAAGATGCGGATCACTCTTCTGCACTTTCTTGTCCGCACGCCGAACAAAAGCCAAACGAAAAATTAACCGAAGATGGCAGCTGTGTTCGTGTGCGACCATGTGAGGCTCTGTTCTCGTCCCCACGACTTAGGCAAGTTCATTCAGCCTGTCGTGCTACAGAACATCCGGGATTTGCTTGTCCCATGGCGCTAGAATTGCCGGAATGTGAGAACCAGGATGCGTTAGACTTGCCAGAACAGCTGTGTATGGCTATTATGGAGACTGAGACTGCAGCAGACCGTGCTGGTTTGATGATTCTGGCTTATTGCTGTCCCAATTGTTCTCGCCTATTCGCAGGTTTTCAAGCTCCTACTAGGTGAGTTCATTAGAATGTATATTTTTCTGCTTCATTTTTATCAACTAGATTTTATTTCCACACAATTTCTTGACTTCATGTGGAATTAGACTTGAAGTTTACTTCGTGATTGACGCTCCTGACGCAGAGAAACATAGCTATTCGATCGTGATCCTAAGCATACCGTAATACACATCAAGCCGTTGTTCGCCACACAATGAGTGACTGCGTGTTGTTCAATTTTATCTTGATCTTCCTCAATCGGTAATCATCTCGACAAATGGTATTCAATGAGGCAAGCGTTTTGATGACCTACGATGTGCATCACCCATCTCAGATCGAGATGTGGCACCCGTACTAATATCACGATTAGCGTTTGCACTTGGTGATTCGTTTCGTGTTTACTTTTTATACAGTCCGCATGTCTTCACTCTTCCTTTCACCAGTTTCAGCGTAATTTTTACTTGCGAACATCCGATGAAAATCATTATGTACAGAGGTTGGGGTGGTAGTCGGAAAGCATTTCGGTCGCTTTGAACACCATTCACATTGAGGGCATTTTGCACATTCAGCTGAGCTCGGCAGGCTGATTGTGTCCGAATCTCTCTGTGGTTGGAGTCTATTCTCGTTCGCAACCGGGGATTCACGCTAACCCCCCACTGTCTTTTTTGGTCTGTCACATTAGCCTTGACTGAATCATCATTGTAATTGGAGTCATCAGGGTTTGCAGAGGTTTGGTAGGTTCGTCAAGTACGACTATAATTTCCAAGGCGCAGATTTGTTCCTTAGGTTTATAAAAGTTGTAAAATTCGAAAAGCCAGAGTGCAAACGCATCATCCGACTTTCATCATTGAATCTTTTGAAAGCGGTAGGAAACGTGTTTCCGATTTTGATTATCGAACAAAAATCAACAATTGTTTCTTCTCTTCGCCTGATCTTTTCTCAGTCTGAAAGCTGGTGGAAAGTTGGTTCAGCGATCGTTGGCTTGAAAAATCGAAATATAAGTATTGTGCTTTGAAAAGCAGTTCGACAGCTAAAGGTTCCGGTAAACCCTTCAACTGTAGCGTAGGAATTTCACCAGCCCGGTGCTCCATAAAGTCTTTTGAAGGCCGCGTGCTACCCCAACTTAGTCCTGAGATTACCGTATTCAAGACCAAAGATCACAGTATATATTGAACAGAAAATCAAAACCACGGCTTGCAACAGCCTAAGCGTTACAGTGACCATCTTTTGTGAATGAAGTGAAGATTGAAAATGTTAACGTGCTGGAAGGACAATTTCCAGTATTTCGTGGTTTTCTTTTTTCTGACTCTGAATGGTTCCAACGCAGATTACACGACTGTTTGTCCAAATTCCGTTTAGCTTCCGATTACTTCTGTCCACATTCGGACAGTACAGATCCCACATATGACCAAGCATGCTACTTGATGGTAACCTCGTCTGTGAAAAAGCTCCTCTTTCCTGTCTCCTCGAGTATTCCGTTTGCATTGTTTCCCATCCACCTCTGTCGCTCACGGACCAAACTGAGATATTTAAAGCAACCCCTTGAAAAGGAGGAACGTTTTAAGTATCGACTTATGTCGTGCTGTATTACACTGATGATCCTCTGAAATCGCCACTCATTCAAATTCATAAGAAAGTGCTCGCCTCGAAATATCTCTAAAATATGCTTCTCGTTTGCAGCATGTAACCTAAGTTCGACGATTGGCTCCACGAGACACATCCCGGTCAATCAACAAAGTCAGGCGCAGTTAAACGATAGGATGACGGAACGGTCATGCACGTTGAGTAGTGCGATTGGACACAACAAGTAATCCAGTGAAACTGAACAGAACGTTCAGGAAATTGTACAGAAGTATTTCGTCGAAATCAGGTTTACGAATGCAAGTCAAGCAACACTGTCCAACCAGACCAAACAAGCAGTTGGTCAATGAAAGTGGACATATTGGGTGATCAGCTGTTTTGAACAGGAAGTTAAGGCAGTTTTGTTCCCGCGTGAATATGAATAAGGACAAATCGTTATGCAGGATGTACGCTGGAGCAACATTTGAATAGAAATGCCGAGATAGATTTTGCTAGGAGCTCAGTTTTTGTACTGATTTTGCATAAAGTACATAAAAGCAGTTGGCTTATGTTTTAATATCTTATGGGGATTTTGTGAGAAGTTTGATCCCTAGGATTACCACATTCCGACAATCGAAATTCACAGTTCCTAATATTGTGGTGGATCATCAGACCGGAGGTGCGAGTATTACTCAACGCGGGGGAGGTACGTCTAAAAGCTCACAGTGAGCGGATCGGGG
>LOND01028820.1:62097-77363 GCA_014220965.1 Paragonimus kellicotti | reverse complement strand
CTTTGCAGAAACCTGTGAGGTTTTACGGCTATACCAGGTCAAGGTTCTCCATATAAAAGGAAACCGGGACCACACTTTCCCCGATCGAAAAGACCATACCGACCGACAGATGCATAACGAACCTGTTTATGACAAATTTTCGATGTTTATCGTTAGAATAATGAAGTATCTAAGCCCCTTTCGATCCTCAAGGTGTCGGCCATGTTGGACAAAGAAAACACACCCCATGAACTTGAGTGAATGATATCCTTTTTAAGGATGAAATTCCTCAGGGCCGGGAAACGCCCACCCAACAATCCTAAAACCCCTGGCCAAATCCCTGATGTCATCGTTTGCTCAAACGTTTGATCTCACAAAGGATTAAAGTATAACCATGAAAGGCTGGAAGCAAGTCACCATAATTCTCATGTTAAAACGTATTAATCGATCAGCTTTCAGGAGTTACCGAACAGTTAGCCTGACTGGCGTTATCAGCACAATTTCCAAACGCTTAACACGAGGGAAGATCCGCAGCTTCTTTTACCAACAGAAATTTCTCAGGGTCCCGCAACACGGCTTTCTAAGGGTTTTCCGTTAAGTGGCGTGCCTCAGAGTTCAATCCTCCTCCATGTACTCTCCCTGAAATGCGTTAGACAACCGGAAACTTACTCATCCCATGTTAGTTATACAAGGTTGATATAAATCTGGCTGGAAATGCGTCAAATCTGAACACCCCTCAGAAGGAAATCTTGAAAATTTGCCAACGGACGTTGCTGTGGGACTTACCACCTAACGTCTTAAACAGCCTACCTCTGTAACGCTCTCCAACTGACTCCCAGGTATCTAAAGGATGCACACGTACGGATAATCGAACTAGCAATGAGACAGCAAACAAGAGACTTGGGCGTTCAAGTCACTAGTATGTTTAGCCCATCTGTGCAGTAGATTACGGCTGCGGCAGCAGTGCGTTGAGCAACATGTCGACTGAGATTTGCGACCACTAACCCATTTCCACTCATTCCCCTGCACTCGGCTATAGTTCGTTCACATTAGAAACATTGTGCCAAGTGTCGTTACCATACTGGGAAAAGGATATGGCCCTCCCCGAAATAAGTAGGAAAACTCGCCACACACATGGTATGGGGTTCGCTGGGTCTACGCTACTAAGACCGACTTAAGTTGCTGAACTTATTCTCGTTCGACCTACGGAGGGTAGAACAGGACCTTATCCGAGTGTACAAAATTAAACATCACGCTAGGAAGTCCTGCAGCATGTTTGTTCATGATGCGAATGAACCGAGGTCATAGGTTCACAATCGATAAAACAAGGTTAAGATTGGTTGCACATTTTAATTTTTTCACCAGCCGGATAGTCGACTCGTGAAATACGATGCTAGCGAAGGTTATTAAGGCCTCGAACATAGGTCAGTTCAAGGAAGGACTAGACATATGTTGTAAAAACCCTATGCAACATCAGGATAATGGGGTATCACTTGTCAACGTTGCAATGTTTTTTAAAATACCTCGTTGTCATTCTCCATACCTACATATCTACATTCTCAACTTTCACGGAAACGTGTCTATTAATCATTTCTCCAAACTTGGTGCACAGGTAAACTTTTAACCAAAAGATACGAGGGCTTAGCAGAAAGTGGCTAACTTTTTACCCGAAATTCTCCATTTCAAACGACCGTCGTTGCTGGCATCAGCAAATCAGATTGTGAGAGAAAGTTAGGGGCAACTTGCCGCAAGATCGACAGGCAGGTCATCTACAAGTGAAGAAATTCCTCGATCTACAAGAATCCCACTGACGTGGGAAGCATACAAAACATTTTCCATAGGTCATGGATTTAAAGCGACATTTTTACAACGAAAGAACTCAGGCTTGATTAAACTTCTCCTACAGCTCCACATCCACCCGAAACTCCACCACTCTCGAGCCCTCATGATTGTTGTTTCACTTCGCCACTTCTGATTTTAAGTCAAAATATCGTCGGAACAGAATATCTGTTTTCCAACTCCAGTATACATCTACTGTCGTCCACTTCCAGCCTCACTGATTAGCACGCGTGCTGAAATCGCGATTTTTAACGCACTGCTAGTCTCTTACACCACCACAATTCTGTTTACAGGTTCTACGGCCTCCGCTGAGATAGCTTCATTTTCACCGAGGTAGTAGGCCACTGTTGTCTCTCTTTCATTTCCTCGAGGCACTTTCCCCAGTGCTCCGTCTTTATCACATTTCGGTGACATGTAAGTAGTTTAAGCTTGTTGTTTCGCTTGCAAGTTGACAATAACCGCAAGCGTATCAGTTTATCTGGTGAATGGCACCCAACACCGCAAGTCTCAGACGGCTACCAAAGGTGGAGGCAGTCTGTACTTTAAGTGTGCTAAATCTGTGGACTCTAACCAGCAAGGACTAAGTCGTCGTGGCTACCAACGCTGGACTCACGGGGTATGCGAACCACAAGTCACAGTTGCGCCTTACAAATCTTAAACACATGATATTGTTGATTGTCTTGTCCTCCTTCGTAATAAATGCAGAACAGGAGTTAACGCACTTCTTCCCGAAGAATGTCTGATTAGCGATGCCACTCACACGATTCTAGCTGTCCCATTACGAATTGTGACGCCCACTCACCAACCTAACATCTGACACATAACGTCTATTGCCGGATAAATATTCTGCTAAACCCGCCACAGCGATTCCTAGACCTTCACTTTTGCGTGAGAGCTTGAGGGCTTCAATCGGAACCGCTGATGTCCGGCAGCCAGCTAAAGAGACCGAGGTGATTACCGTCTTTCAATATTCATCACCCCAGTAGCACTGTCATGACTTCCGCTGTTAATCGGGGCGTATGGGTGACATATAGGAGCAAAAGAACCGGTGAAGGTAGCCCTTGCGACGTGACTAGCTCGTTAGCCAAAAGACCAGAAGCTTCTAATAAAACAAGTGGGAATGACAAGAAAATGATACTAGGAGCCGCCTCAATGACGCTGAGGTTCAGATTGTCACTGACAAACCTCGGAGCCCTCTGGTAACACATACAACGTAATCGCTTCTAACCTTGCAGAATCGCTGGCGACATCACTGATGGAGCTTGAACACAATGACCGACGAGCATGGTCCGTAATATGTGTTGTAACAGGATTGGAGGATTGTTGCTAGTCGGCTAAACTCCAACGGCTCTCGCGGTCCCAGTCGGCCGCTCTAAGGCAGTTTGCCCGCTTACTAAAGGTAAGACTTGAAAGTCCTCGGTAGGCCAAGATACTGCTCACAAGAGCATACCTGCGTGGAGGTTCTGGTATGGCCCATGTACGATTAAAACCTGACCTTCCATACCTAGAAAGAATCAGGAGAAAGAAGTCGGAAAATCTCTTCGACAAATCTGACCGAAAATCTAGTCACACGTGGAGTGACAAAGTCTCGTCACTTTGATATCGCCGCTCAAGTGATCGTACCTCCCTAATGACCATTCATCCCAGAAAAGCTTGTACTAAGGGATTTTATCTGTGCCAGATTAACAAGAATGCCCAGATCCAGCCATCCTACCCATCTAGACTCACAAAAACTGCCAAGGGTTGAATTTCTTACGGCTGACATGTCCAATATCCTTCTGAACGCATGGTACTGCCATCATTTCGAACGCGCCTGGAGATATTCGGGCTCATAGAATGCTCCCTATAAGACTCGCTCCTCCGACCCCCGAACCAATAGTTAGCGTTTCAGCAGGTAATGACCTCCCTGAACAAGTTCTGTCAAAAACGTGTTCTCGCTGACTCCTTGCGAATCGGCCTCAGTCCATATGTGGTTAAACCTTCAACAGCTCAAACAATGGTCACCCGTCCACAGGTCACGATACCAGACAGTTGGATGGTAACATCTGGGACATTTGTAATTAACCAAAGTGACGGCAGCTGCATGTACACTAACATTTCAAATTCGGCAAATATGCTTCCGGGGCTGGGGTTGCTCTAACTGGAAAAAAATGTGGCATTATGGCACTTGCAGAGACGTGCCTCAGGTCATGTATAGGGGATGTAGAAGTAAACCTGCTCTAACATCGGTGCTTTAAAACAACAAAAAACTGGACAGCAGTTTCTCACCAGGTATGCGAAATCGGATTCTCGGCATCCCAATCGTCCGTTGGTACGAAGGAGAGCGTGGACACAGCATGTCAACGCCCCGACGCGGCATCGTCCTGGTCAGAGTCCCTCTCTGCTCGACCTAGTCATCACTAATGAAAGCCACCTGGCAGACAGGGATGATCATCAGACCACCACTTGGACACAGTGATCACCCTATGCCACTCTCCGTTACTGGTTACAACAACCAGTAGAAAAAAGTGCACATTTAGAAATTCCAACAAGGCTGATCTTAACGTTCTGAGAAGCGCTCTCTGGCGAGCTACCGGACAATCAGCCTTGATAACATTACGTGCAAAATAATGGAGCGCTTATTAAAGCGTGCCGTCTTCAATCGTTTCCTAGCAAACCATCCTTTTTCTGCTACGCAGCGTGGCTTCCTTCCTAACCGGTCACGCATAACAAATATGCCCATTTTCATGGATAGTCTGACGGAGGTCAAAGATAATCGCTTCATCTCAGATGCTATCTTCTTTGACTTCGCCGAGAGCTTTTCGACCGCCCCCCTGAACACAAACTGGAAGCTATGGTATTCGCGGAGAGGTTCTTCGTTGGATTGCCCCTATTCTCTCGTTAATAGAACTTTTAGATTTAAAACCCGAGTCAGATCTTTCATCTCCCTCTTTCATGTTTGTGGAAGTTCCTCAAGGGTCAGTGTCAGGCCCTGTGTTATTTCTGATCTACATTAACGACCTTCCAAGCAAAATTTACGAGAACGCCCTCCCATACGCCGATGACCTAAAATCTGGAAAGCCACAGATCCCACTGCATTACAGATTGGTCTTGACGCGATTAACCGCTGGTCGGACGATTAGAGTCTTTTTCCATTGAATAGATGCTCTTGGTCGAGACTCTGGCAACGTATTTGCGATTCATAGTGCATTCGGCGCAGTAGATATCACGAAAATCGAATCTGAAGAAAGATCTGGGCATCTGGTTGTCGTCTAATTTATCTTTCGCGTATCACCATGAGATGGCGGCAAAAAGGGATTTGCCGCTCTCAGGATGATTGAGCGCGCTTCCTCCCGCATAGAAACGAGCGTTTCAAACGCTTCACGGGGTTTATATAAGACCGCTCCTCGAGTATGCCAATCAGGTCGTGTATACCGGCCTGAAGAAAGACATATTAGCTGTTGAGCGTGTCCAGCGCGCGGCTACCAAACTAGTCACGGGCTTGAGAAATGTCGCGTACGAGTCTCGACTTGAAATTCTTGATCTATATCCACTTGAATATCGACGACTCCGCGGTGATTTAATTCTCACACACTTCTTTAGAGTAGGTCTCGTTGAACAGTTCTTTATGATAGCGAATGATGACGGCCGGCGAGGACATAACAGGAAGCTTTTCAAGCTTCGTCCTCGGACCTTCCTTAGGCAGCAGTTCTTTTCTTACAGGGTTATTAACCTTTGGAACAGCCTTCCTCTGAAGTCAGCGCTTCTAGAGATCGCTTTAAAGCATTACTTGATTCTCATTTACGAAAAAATCCATTATTCATGTAACCTTACTCTGTTCTTGGTATTTACTGTAATCCCCAAGAGCGGTGCTACACCCTGTTTTCAATGATTGCATTTCAGATCAACGGAAGCCCGCTTGACACTGAACAAGAAAAACCGACTGGATCCGGGTACTTTGGGCCCCTGCCTCGAACCCGTGTATCAATCGCTGAATCGCGCTCGCTCATTCTCTTTGCATCTGTTCTTCCATCAACTCTGTGCCTATGCTCCTGATGAACGACTCCGCGACGGCCCTTTTCCGTGTCACCTACGAGCGGGTCAACAGCAAGTCGAAAACTTTGCTGGATCTGCAAAATATCCGTGAAACGTGTGAAACCAGGAAACCTGTTAAAACCAATGAGGGACAAGGACGCAAAGTTGAAGGTCACTTGGAGCTAGACCGTCATTCGCCAATAAAGTAATCGGTCGGTGTGTCTTATCCGCTTTTGCCGTCCGGTTAATTAAGCCTGGTGTCAAATGTTAGTATGTTTGACACACTTTCACAATCAGCCAGATAATTTAGGCGACTTCAACTTAAACACTCGTTGGCCTCACGCCTAGTAGCAAGGAAGCTATCGTACTGTAAGTAACAAAAAATGCGCAGGGACAAGATTGCAATTCACGTCAACAAGCACGGGCTCTTAGCATGGCAGCAGCACGGGTTTGTTAAGAACCGGTACTGTCCAACAAATTTGTTGTCGTCTCTTGATGAAATCACCAAGAGTTTGGAATGAGATGTTGCCTATCGTTACATTGTTAGGGCATATGGGCGTAGTAAAATATATAAGGCACATGAGGTCAGATACACTGTAACGGGTACTAAAAAATGCGCAGGGACAAGATTGCAATTCACGTCAACAAGCACGGGCTCTTAGCATGGCAGCAGCACGGGTTTGTTAAGAACCGGTACTGTCCAACAAATTTGTTGTCGTCTCTTGATGAAATCACCAAGAGTTTGGAATGAGATGTTGGCTATAGTTACATGGTTGGGGCATATGGGCGTAGTAAAATATATAAGGCACATGAGGTCAGATACACTGTAACGGGTACTAACTGAGTGTGTTACCTACATCAATCTGATGTTTCCTTTATATTGCCAAAACTATGGACTATATCCTGATACACTCAAATAGGATTCATTCTTGTGAGTTTGTGTTTCTTAAGAAACTGCGAAGTGCTTTCTTAGTAATCCTTCCTACATTGGATATTCCCGTAGAATTTCACAGACAACAATGAGTGAAGTAGTAATTCACTTTTAATCGTCCCGAGCAATACGCACGATCCTTGGGTAAACGCCCTGGACGCTCAGAAAAACCCTATTATGACCATGTAATGTAAGCCTACGCCAAATGAGGATGAAACTTACAGTTCTGCTACTTAAACCTCATAAACGGCTTCGATTCGGTTAACAGCAGGTTTATTCTAAAGAGGCTTGAAGAGCTCAACTTTTCCCCAGTGATTTTGAACTAGATAAGGGCTTTCCCCCGGAATCAAAGGTTCTGAATTATACTAATATACAAAATCCCATGCTTCCCCGAGTCACCCCAAGTAAAAATCTTTTCACACTCGTTGACACAGTGAGTCTCAGGGGCCATAAGTACAAGGTCTCTATACCACGTAGTAGCCTTTTATGCAGACGGCATAGTTTTGCTGTCCGAGTCTGTTCGACATGGAACGCACTTCCGGCGACGATTGTCATGGCAACGTCAGTCGATGCATTCAAGAGGCAACTAGATGACTGGATTATACCAAGATGGCCGTTGGCAGTCGGACACGTATAACCCCATGTACCTTCATTGTTGTCATTTCCTTCCTCTCATCTTCTCCATTCCTCCCTACCTTCTCCGTATAGTCTTCCCTTTCCATTGTTATACAACAAAACGGTGCAACCTCCCTAGGTGCTCGACTGCTGCTAGCTGCTCCAACACTCAACACACCTCACATACTCTCACCATTTCAGCAGTTCACGTGATCGGTGCGGACGGACAACAATCAAACCGAGATAGAATCTGTTGTGAAACCACAAACTCCGTACTACTGACTCTTACCGGAATACCTCGAGGCGGGGATACTACACAAGTTTTATACTTCCAGCTCCGCAAGAAATCCAGTGAAATAGAAGATATCCAGTCAAGTTCAGTGGTTCGGATATTTATGCAAATAAGTAAGCAGGCAGCTCTTGCGCGTACGTTGCGACCTCCGCCATCAATGTCTGTTGGCTTGCTAAAACACGGTCTCAGAATTCTAGCTCAGGGGTTAATCTCCAATTTCCTTCAACCGCTTCACCATGCGCTTACAATGTGCGCTCGTTTGGAGACTGTGGTTCAATCCACTGGCCAGGTCGATGTTGGAATGGCCCTTAAGCGCATACACAGAGAAGACGCTGCTTGACTGGATACCGTCAACAGCCGCCTTTGCGCTGCCAGACTCGAAGGTACGGTTAGAGCATCGAAAGGTGCCCATCACAAACGGTGTCTATTTGTTGTTGCAACGTATGCCCCCCATAGGATGTAATCCAAATGTAGTCAAAAATGATTTTGATCGTCAGTTTACTAACCTTCTACATACCGCGCGGCGTACGGACATTGTAGTACTAGCTGGAGATTTCAACGCTGACGAGCGTGACTCCGGTGGTCCGCACTCTTACGGTACTCGTCGAACAGACAACGATGAACGTTTGTTGCAGCTCTGTGCTGATAACGGTCTGTTTCTGGCAAGTACTCGATTTTCGACATTCTAGACGTCAATGTGCCACCCATTATATATATATATATATATATATATATATATATATATATATATATATATAAAATCACACAGAGAAAGCCATATGTTAGGAGCAGGCAGGATTCCTGTCTGGTCAAGGGTGCGTTGATCACATTTTTACCTTGCGACGGATCTTGGAACATCGGCACTCTTATAGGCAGCCGACGGTCGTGGTCTTTCTGGACCTGAAGGCTGCTTTCGATTCAGTTGCTCGTAACGTCCTCTGGAACTGCCTTCTTTACAAGGAAGTTCCAGGGAAGTACGTTTACACAGACTTTGACAGTTTGGTCATGCACTAAAGATGCCTGCTGATTGTTGAGCACATTGGGCGCTCCTCACCGTTGTTGCGGCCGCATGACGTGAGGTGCGAAGTGGACAAATGATGGCTCGGCGTAAAGAAATGAAGTCGTTCACCAAGGAGGGACCTCGTGACTCACTGAGTTGATGGCTGTATATGTTAGCTGAGATGTTGGCTAGTTGAGTTCAGTGGCGTAAATGTTATCGTTGCTGTTTCCAAATTGTTCGTGGAGTAAGTGTACTTAAAGACGCGGAGCAGTGAAAGCCGTAAAGAACCTGTCTTGCCGATAACGGTCTGTTTTCACGTTTGCTGGTTTGCAAGATGTAGACACCTTAATGATGAATGTTTTGATGTAGACGCAGCCGGTTTTGGTAGTTAGGTCCCTCGCATTCCTGCCTTTTTCTTCTTGATCAAGGCTTGCTTTTTTCTTCATGGTTGTAAAGCAGTTATGCATTACCGAGAACCACTAATGTATTACTGTCTATGATGATGATGTTGATGATGATGATGCACTAATTGCTGGCTCTAGGAAAAGCGAAACATGAGTGTGCTGTCTATTTTCGAGAGGAGCTGCCTGAAAAGGTCCATAGGAATATGACAGATACAGTCATTTACAAGTAGTGTTCACTATATGTACTAAATGGCCATTTACATAAAAACGGGTTATACTTCTAATGTTACTTTGCTCATAATATTAGCTGTATTACTCGGGAATGGTATCACGCCTCATTTTCAACCATTATCTTGTAGATCAACTGACATCCGGTGAATAACGAGAGGGTGATTTGGGCCTTCAGCCTCGGATCCCTATTCTACTGGATAAAACCGCTAAAATAATTGAAAATGACGGACGCTTGTACAGTTTCGGGCTACTTGTATAAATGGACGAATATCATCAAAGGGTATCAAAAACGTTGGTTCCTCCTTCAAAACAACCTCCTGTCATATTACAGGTAATACTTAATCAAGGTGACTAATTGTCTTCTTTTTCAGGAATCCAGAAGCTGTTGGCAGACGCTGCCGTGGGACGTTCGATCTGGAAAATGCAGCGCTTTTTGCTCCCAACACAGAGACTTCTTTTATACTTACCGAAAGTTCCGGTAGGAAACATCACCTGAAGGCGTTATCAGAAGAAGATAAAAATCGATGGATTAAAGCGCTCTCTGCTCTTATGAAAACAGCACGTTACAACACAGGTATTTACTCTGTTCAATTTATTCGACCGAACTTTAAAAAATTCCTCGTTGATGTTTTGATTTCGATTTACTGGGCGTCGTCGAATAAGGCGGCTGATTGTTTGTAGTGGCTCTGCCGTCAACCTTTTGTCCCATTGCAAGTCGTACGTTCACCAAGCTGTTTCGTAAATAGCCTCCTTGAACAGTCATACCCCGAACAGTCATCGGGGAATGTGACTGGCCACAGTGATCTACTTACGCAAATGACCAACAGACTGACGAAGTTGTTACACTGAGGTCGCTTGCACAATCTACTTTTTCCCTCCAGTGAGTCGTAGTTTCATCAGCAATACTCTCAATGGGAGAGACCATAACACACACATCAATGTTGGTGCATCTTGGACGTTTTCAGTCAGGGAATATTATTTTCTACTTTGTGGTCGTAAACCTCATACGCTTAAGCTAGACCACAGCCTTAACGTTTTAAAGCATTCGCTATCATGTGCTATGCTAGGTCACTTTTGGGCTAAGCATTAAAGCTGTCTGAGCCGAGACAAGTGAATTCGCGATGACCGGGACCCGATTTAGAGCTGTTGAGAGAAGGATTGCAGCAGCATACTAATGTATGCTGGAGCGAAAATCGTACTTTTGATCGATGGATGAATTTTTTCGAAAAAACAATGACAGTGAGTAATGGTGAATGTAACATGAAAATGGGCTTGCAACACATTCTAATCGTTTGGTCTGTTGAAGACATATTTATTGTAACATGCAAGCCGGTTGTCTTCACTCTGATTGTCCGTTACGCCTGCGGACTAACTTTGGGGCAACGTGGAGACACCGGGGGACAGCGTTCTTCCGAAGGAGGGGTTCCAACAACAATCCTGTAAAAGGAAACAATACAAACAAGCATGAGCCAAAGGCCCAGTAAGCCATGCACACGACTTACACAAACGAAAACTAAAACGGCCGACAACACAGCAGCACGCCCTGTTACACAATTCAAAGTTCAACCTGTGCGCTCTTGCTGGTTTCGACCACACGTTACAATATATATATATATATATATATATATATATATAATATATATATATGAAAATCACATGGAATGGCAAACGTGCCATAATATGGAAAAAAAAGTTCCGGATGGGGTAAAAAAGGAAAACACTTATAGGAAAAAGAAAATGCATACAGCAATGCACACAGGAATTTGCGAAACGAGCGTCATTGACTTCCATTCCTCGCCATATCAGACAGCATTCTCAATCAAAGGTGTTCATTGTACTTCGGATTCCAGCCAAGTAGCCGGGAGAGGTCCGCTGAAGCGAAATTAAGTATGAATGCCTTTGTCAGGACCGCAACAGGTGCTCGGCCTGTGAGGTTGTTTATTGCAATACATCCATTACCGGTATGTGAATTTCTTTATCAACGAACGCAAACACTATTATGCGTGGCTGCCGTGGATCCGTTTCCTTGGCTGTAATGTAGCCATTTTCGCTTTGGTAACACGTCACTCGTGATGCATATACACGTTTCTACTAGTCATTTATGGTTCCTGGCCTTCCTGGCGTTGAGATTCATCCTTTAGTTTCCGCGTTTACCAGTCGTATTATACTACTCAAACGAAGGTGCATGTTATGTAACATTTTCATATCCCTAGCCTCAATCGCCGATTCCAGCCTAACCCATCTGTAAACAAGACACAGTTGACATTCGTTAGATGTGGTCAACCCAACGACGTCTACGAGACGAGTTCAGTATGCTCAAGAGTCAATAGACTCTATCCGTCCCGAAAACCAACCAACTTCGTCACTGCTGGCAGGGTGATCCACCATACACAGCTAATGCTTCGGAGACATCGGTGGTTGAAAACAGATACCATATAAACATCCTCCGCGCAGACGGATCGGGTTTCAGAGTCATATGACAGGACCGCCCTTACAACGGTACTGTACACTCAGCTTTTCACGGATAGACTGAGATCACGCCGACGCCACATGTGACGTAAGTTGTGAAACGCCATCCAACCCTTTGTATGTCACTTCTGATCTCATCAGACATTCCACCAACAGTGATACAGCTCCCAAGGTACATAAACTTCTTGACTACTTCCAACTGCTCACCACCAAGGTTGTTAGCAGAAGCAGAATCCCGCCAATCCTGCAACAGCACCCAGCATCCTGTGGATGCAGAGGCTATACCAAAGTGATGAACTGAAGATTCCAATCTGCTCTAGATGTCGTGGGTTCCATGTGAGCCCTCACGGATTGCAACGATGCTGTTCGCATACTCAGTGTCTCGAAGTCGAATGACCTGGAGCAGTTCCACACCATCATATTCGCAGTCTGTTATGACACACCTTAGTAGTTCATCTGCTGCACAGCTGAATTGGAAAGAGGAAGCTGGACAACCTTGTCATATCCCACTTGGTCGGCGATACGCTGCGATAAGCCCTAACAGGACCCCGGTTCTGCACTAACTTGCTCTCAGTATATTCACGTATTTCTCAGACATGCCTTTCTTCGACAGACGGTCTCAGGGTGCAGCTGTCGACTGAACCGAAGGTTCTTCAAAATGGCAAGCTGACATGTAAGTATGGTATGCAAGATATGCTCGCACGCATGTGGTATATTCTTAGTGATCGACTGCGTAAAACTTTCAATCGTATGGATATATTACGCGGAGACAGAACATTGAAATAAACAAACTTCACATGAGTGCAATTAGAGTGGGGCAAGCATTCTCATTGTCACGGCAACCAAATTGGTTGCGTCAGCATCTTTTGCCAACGAAGCGCTGGCGCGTGCCGTTTGATCAACAACGCTTCGGAAAACGTCATTATCTCGGGGTTGCGATTAAGTAATAGGATAATAAACGAGGTGCGGAGTCAACCACATGGCTTTTCACAATTATGTGTTTCGTGATCGAAGACACCGGATTTCCGCGCAGGTGTTAATGTGCTGACCCGCGTTGTCTGCACTAGTCACTTGGGGATATACTCCGTCTTCCCCTGTCGTAACCTTCCGTCCATTCTGCTAATGTATGTGCTACGGGAGCTGCAGTTGAACTGCTAGATGACATGAGAGTCAGAGTTTTCCGGGAAAGAACGATCAGTACAGTGGAGACTAATCCTGCGGTAGGAAAGCAACAAACGCAATTCCGCTTCGGATAAGTGTGATCAATGGCAGATTTCAACTCTCGAAAAATGTTTTGTTTGCGAATGGGTATCGGGCCAGGTTCTTTGAAATTCGTTGCAAGGAACGAGTGACTAACTCTCAACCACAATCGGCTCGTAGGAAGCAGCTTTTTTGTCGACATTCCTCACACAGGAGACCATAGTGTTACCGATCTAAGTCGAAGGTGGAAATCTACCATTGGTTAGTGGAGTAACCGCAGGTTATTACCGTTCGTACCTTGTTACCAGTTCTTGGACACGTCACGTAATGGTTCAGTAATACACCATCATCACCGATAGAAGTGTGTCAGTGATTGGCACTGATGTCTTCTCGACTTTTAACTATGCTGTAATTTACCGATAAACGAAAAAGAGGGAATAAAATGTACTGCCGAGACACCTGTGTCTAAATTCAGACGTTCCGTACTGAGATACTTGCACTTTGCAAACAAACATTTGAGTGTGGAGGGGCATCTGAAAGACGGCTTTCGCTGTCCCACTTCATTACTTGCACCTACTTTACAGATGGCTCAACCAACTGATGATAGCATTTACTCCACTGAACCCAAATGGTCGTCATATCCTCATATGTTTCTCGTCAAAGATCGAAGCAGGCGCAGGAACCTCAGTAAAGGAGGCCAACTTCTTTCACTGCCTCCAGCTTACCAGTGGTCGCCTTCATTTATGTTAGGACTTGAGTATACATAACCTAGAGAATGTCCTTCCGAAGTTACGGTTTTTGTATCTTTAACCGTTGCTGGGATGTGGCTCACTGTACACCTTTACACCTTCGTGCGATACCAGGATAAACTATTTCTATACACAGGGGAGATTCCTATGTTAATTTGCAGGCTGTTTGGTGATTAGATATTTGGTTTACTCGGAGCCTTCCTTGTGGTTGTTTTGATCGTTTCTTGTTATTCGAATCAAACGGCTATGTGAAAAGTGCTTAAATTCCCGTTATTCATTGGGATTAATTCTTGTCAGTTATCCGCGTTCGTGTTCGTTGGGATCATTTATATCAATTTCCAAATAGGTCACTTCATGTCCTACCACAGTAAATTGGGGCTTAGCGGACTTAACAGCGCAGTAAATGGTCGGCTGTCATTCTTAATTTTAAAAAAAATTCCGTGATGTAAATCTGTGTATTTTTGGAGTTTGGATGATCGCACGTTTGGCTTCTACTTTGTTGATTGTTTAATCTCTGATGCCGCTACTTGTGGTTGTGTACAGACGTACATGGCCAACTACAATACGCATTACTTTTTCAACCTTTTTCTGTTTATATTCCTTATTTTCATAGTGAGTGTGTTCGGGATAAAGTTTTATAAACGCGACATTTAAGCCTAATTGAGACACCTTTTTGGTGCGAAATATTTTTAAGGTCGCAGAAATACCTGCTGTGATTTCACTTCCTGTATCGTTGAAAAACCTCTAGAAATGCATTGTCTAGGCTGAAGCTGACGTTAACGCCGCAGTCTTAGAACAGTACTGTTGCTCTTCGAAGCTGCGAAGTGTTTTCCAGATGAGTGGGTAGAACGAGAAATTCTATGATACGAAGTCTGTTCCCCATGGAAATTGTTTAACAAAAGTTGCTTGCTGACAACTTACTTTACACGTATCGCTTTCCTACAGGGAAGAACGTAACTATCTGACCCTTGTTAATGTTCCGGATAGTCATTCAGTGTTCACTTTGTGACTATATCAACCAATCGAAAGGGGCAACCCTAATAAACACTACTTTTAGTGTAGAACGTTTTTTCTCTCGGTTCTCTATAAACCCTACCTCAAACGGTTGTATTGGAATAGCGCGCTGATAATGTTGTCATATTCAGTCAATATGCCCTTGCGTCTAATCGAATCCGGAAGTTCAATTCAGGCAATTCTGTAGACGAGGAATACGGCGACTGTTGGTTACCGGCACATATGACCACATTCCGGTATTTGATAAGGAGAGAACACTGGTCTACGCATCCGCGCTTGAGACGGAAACGTGCCTGCTCCCTATTGAGTGGATGCAGTATGGCGGACGTCCAGACCTTAGTTATTGTTACATTTAGGTCGATTATGTAATTTGAACAAAGCAGTTAGAACACGAAAACTGGTAGATGCAAGCATTTCGTATTGACTCGTCAGTACCAAATTTACAATAACACGGATGCGTTTTTTTATACCAAACAACTAGAAGGACGGATAATCAATAAGCGTGTTAGCATAGGTCATTAAGTCCACA
>LOND01028820.1:31050-57873 GCA_014220965.1 Paragonimus kellicotti | reverse complement strand
TGTGGACTTAATGACCTATGCTAACACGCTTATTGATTATCCGTCCTTCTAGTTGTTTGGTATAAAAAAACGCATCCGTGTTATTGTAAATTTGGTACTGACGAGTCAATACGAAATGCTTGCATCTACCAGTTTTCGTGTTCTAACTGCTTTGTTCAAACTGTTCAAGGGAACCAACTGTTTCAGATTATGTAATTGTCAGGTTTTCGCAACCCATATATGAAGTGGATTGACTGTAGAATACCTGTCCCAATTTAGGATTGCACTCTCGGTTGCCACGGTTAACTGAAGGAGGTGAAGTAAAGCCTTGAGTAGTGCATCATCGTCTTCCTTTGGTCGCTGCCTGCAATCGTCTGCTCCAATAAGTTTGAACTGGTGAAAGATTGTGATGCTGTGGTTGACTTCAATTTCGATGGATGTTTGCAAACTGAATGACTAGCCTATAGTTTCAGTGGTGGTACCCTAAAGACAACTGAACTCATCATCGCAGTGCCAATCGTTTGTCCTGGTTTGATGAATGGGCGATCTTCTCAGGATCATAAATTAGATGCGCCGAGATGATTTGCTTATACTCTGTGATGCGAATGTAACTTCCATTTCGTTAGCTTTGTGATCCGTGATCAGTCTGCGATTGAAGTTTGTTCCAACCGTACTGTTCAACTTCTATACGAATTGTTGTCCAGGATCTGCCTAGTGTTTATTGACCCCAAAGAATTCTGGGATCGAATGTGTATACTGATGGACCATTGTACTGCAAATAGCAACACCTGTCTTGTGCAGTGTTTTCAAAATGTTGGGCTATACAGGAGTTGAGGTTTACAGAAGTCACATGACTTTGTATACATCCTGTGCTTGTCAGATAGACTTGTCTCGCCGCAGGTCGGATGTATTTCTCAACTACCAGCTGCGATGATCGGTGGGAACACTGTTTGCTAGTATAATTGAACCGATTACAGACTAGAACATAATCCAAACTCACACTCCAGTACGATCGGCAGTCCTGAACGGAACCACGCACTCAATAAGTGACAGCTGTATGATGTATGTGAGACCAAATCTGTTCACGAGAGGGAAGATATCCAGGTCTGACTTACAGCGCGTTGTGTCTGAGACTGTTACTTTTGTATAACAACTGGTGCTCACTTTTTAGTTGTAGCAATCGCTTATCGTTGTTTGAGTAATTTTTTGTGAATCCGACTTTCACGTCGTTTAATTGACCCACGGTTGCGTTTATATCTTCATCTAACCTGACGGTCATAAATCGACCTTGATAGGATAGCTAACTCCTTGGCAGAAGGCACCGTTACCATTGTCACCGCAGCAGTGACGCTACGAATGGAAGGTTTGTCGTCTGAATTCGTATCTAATCGAACTAGCCAAACAGACAGTCTGATCTACTGTTAGCAGGATTCCGATCTGTTAACACGCCTCAGGTCTGCGTACTTGGAGCTATGCCCACTCCGGGTTGAACAGTGTCAGCGTCAAGAGTGTCACCTGATATATACAGCAAATATTTAGTGAAGAGTGAGCGTTTCGTCAATTTTATTCGTAGTCTCTTGCCCTGAGTTCTAGTTCCCAAGACGCAACAGCTAATGTTTAGTTAACCTAGCGTACGTGTTATTTCGATCAGTTAAAGTATCTATTTCAGACTGCGCACCTTAAAGGCGCCCACGATTACTGGTAATCTGAATCCAAGCAGCAGACTAGTGGCTATAGGCAAACCGACGAGGGAATGGTCCATGTTTAGTGAAGATGGCTACCTTACTCTTAGGATCTGAGTACACAGTATTGGAAGTTGTAGATAAAGGGCCAACTGAGCTCATTCGCGATGAACAGTGAGGGAAGGATCAGAAGTAGCATATTTTGTCATTCTTTCCTGTTGGATGCAACGCATAGGGTCACCGGGTTTGCTCCGTTAGATGGTTAGCGCAACATAAGATCGCTTGCGTTACATGTGAGCCAGGGACGCTGTCAGGTTCCCCATTTCCAGATAGCAGAATGGTTAAGGTTCTCAACAAGATGCTTAGGGTCAAAAGCCCGTACCACAAGATAGTGGTGTCATTTTTTCAGGAATGAGAAGTCCAACTGCTTCTACTCCCTCAACTTGCTAGTCCGTTGGATATTCGCTTGTTTGCCGGCCTAGCACGAGGGGCTCTGATAGTGTGAGCATCGTACCATCCTGTTAGGCTCACTAGGTCAATGAGCTGTGCAAAGCGTCACGTCGCATCAGAGTCTAGTCTTTGATTAAGTCCCAGTACGGGTTTATTATTACGGTTCCATAACTTATTTTGATTTCTGCTCAAACGAATTGCTCTTCAAACGTCTAGGACCATGAATCGGTTATTGCGGGTCCACAGTTCGGTGATAAATTTATGAAACAGTTGGTGGACATCCTGCCTTCTGGATGTAATTTGCATAGGGAAAACGACGGCTTCTCAGTGTTAATAAGTTTGGAGTCGTTGGTCAACTTTTGCGAAGATCGTGACCCGGATACAAGTCATTACAAATATTAGGCATTACGGAATACCTAATTCAGTCATACTAACAACTAATGTACATCAGTAATCGTAGTTAATACGTTGCTGAAAGTTGTTAAATAGAAACTCCGTTTTAAGTTTTGGAATTCTGACCTACGTAGGTTACACAACCTACGTTTTTTGGTAAACACACGTAAAAACATAACTGGTACGTTTGTCCAGCCTATTGAATGCATGTATCTTCATTTCTGTTACAAAGTTAGTAAACCCATGTTACCAGTGGTTTAGTTGTTTTGAGTATGTACTGTTTGCGTCAGCACGGAGACGCTCCAGTGGTGTAATTCCTCTTACTTTCGGGTTTTAGCCAAATAAATTGCTGTTTGATAGACACATTAGTCAAACGGATTGATGTGTATTGATACGAGTTAATCAGAAAACGGCGAAACCCTGTAATGTTATTATTGCTGACGGTCCCATCACGATGGAATTGATTGCAGTCGTCAGTTATCATTGACCGTCCGTTCTGAGCGCTTGCTGTGAAATCTCATTATCGGCTCAATCCTACCAGAACACGCTGATAGTACCCATTGTGCTGGTTTTTTAGTAGCGACACCGTCATCCTTCACGTGGATTGGTCAGGTTTCGCTGCCATTTAGAAGTACTGACCGGGTAGTTGCATTGCATACTTTGTCTCTCGCAGGACGTCAAAAAGTATGCTGGCGTCACAAGTATTTTGATTTGATAACCGCTTTTCTGGCTTTATTCGTGGAATTTACAATTACGTCTGGCGTTTCGCCAGCACTAAAGCTGTCCCATGGATAAACAAATATCTTGACTACTTTGAAGAATGTAAGCAGGCATGAGCTCCTACCGGTCGTAACGGCGTGCTAAACTGACAAACTTCGGGCTTCTGTGAATCCTCACTGCTTTGAACTACGTCTTCTGCACATTATGGATCGGGAGCAAGTTCAAGCCCACGTATTGAAATTGTCATTGTACTTCCTAATATCTGATTCAGTTCCAACGTGAATAAGAGTGCGATGAGACCTCATCTCTCTCCCACTTGAGATACTGACGATCGGCGCTAAATTGCGCAAAACCTGAATCTGACATGGTGCCTGCAATAGTTGGAGCATCCATAGCTGTGTGTTTGTATACAACGTTCCCCGAAGTGTATGTATGGTAGTGGAATGCCGAACGAGCAGTCACAAGTTACTTGCCATAATACTAACAAAAAGTTGCGAACTTACTGTGGGTCACCTGTAGTCCTCAACTACTCCACAGGTGCCTATTTACGGTATTGTAAGATGACATTTGTCAACCTGGACTATGTAGATTCCGGGATCACATGTGGCCTCTAACATAGACGATAAACCAATTGGAACGTTTTTGCAATCAGTAGGACTGTTGCCTTTAATGTCATTCCGTCGCACTCTTAGTCAGCGAAAGTATTTTGTGGCCCCATGTTTCAACTCCTCTGCATAACCATTCGATAAGCATCGGATCTATAACTGTGCGGTTTTATACTGTTCATGTCTGTTACGTGAGAAAATGCAATAATCAATCGCTCTGAGATGAGCAGATGTTCTGAGAATGGGCCACTACTCTTGCCCATACTACAACCTTTGAGATTATTTATAGTATGGGGTATATCAAGAATAGACGGCGTGCCATAAAGCACTTTGTTGGTACTTTCTCTTGTTCTGTTGCCTAATCACCAATTATTTATTGTCTAACGTTCTTCGGTGTTCATTCAAACCATACTGTAGCCTGATAACCTATGGTAGCTTATCGATGCCTTCTAGTGATGCAAATGATCTGATCATAAGCGCTAAATGAAGTGTCCCCGTTGTTGAAATGTCTCCATTTTCTAAAGCTTCCTCTTCCGCCTCAGTTTCGTTCCCATCGTTTTACTCTGTATAGTCAGTTCAGTGTGTACGAACACCCAAGTGCTGGATCATCGTTAAATAGGTGGACCTTCCAGGGTTTACGTATCCGTGGGTCTGTGCAGCGGCAGCCAGATCCCATCATTGTCAGATCCCTCTAACTCAACTAACAAGTTGTGTAGTAAGCTATGTGTTATACCAGAGTAACTACACTTTGTGAAGATTGACCGAATTAATGAAGCGTACATTGTATCCCAAAACGAAACTGCCCAATTTATGGTTGCACCTGGATGCACCCAAGTAAAGTAGGAAAACGAACCTAAAATGGTTTTAACAAATGCAGATTCCAACAGAAAATCACCGAAAAAACAAACTTGCTAAATGCCAATAAGTTCTGATATTTTGAACTCTCAGTCCGATTATTTAGGTCATCAGCTTTGCATCTTTCGCACTGCCGACAAGGAGCACAATGTGCCTGTCCTTTGAATATTTAGCACTATTACATCTATCTCCCTTCTGTACAATACTTTATTTTCATAGTTCTGGAATAAGGATACCCACTTTGACGCAGATGATTATGTTCTTTAGAAAATATTCTTCGTAGTAGGTTGGCCAATCCTCGATCACTTTGTTTGGTATCTCAGCTGCTTCTCCGCCAAGGGGCCAGAACTGATACTGTTTCTCAGTGTGAATTTGTGGGGTAATCTGTCAGGATACTGTATCCCAGTTGCCGACAAATCTTTTGGATCTCCTCGATGACGGTGTAGAGTGAGCGAGTGGGCTAGCTCAACGCCACCTGGCGTGTCCTCAACATACGTGTTGGGTAACGGCCTTCCACCTTTGGGCTAATTGCGAAATAAGCGAAGTTCTTCTGACGAATAAACAATTGCGGACAATGAACGGTAGTACTACCAGAGCGTGACTGATTCACGGTTAGCAGCCGGGTCTCCTATAAAATGCCACATAAGATCTCTGACGGTACTACGACATGGCGATGCCCCAACGTAAGCACATGGACTTCCAGACAATATACCGTCAGTCTGGCGTGCTCTCTGTATGGCTTGTGGACATCTCCGATCTACACCAATCATGGACAAATCTCAAGGAAGACATGTGAACCAATTTGGTCACCGGATCCTGGCAACAGCCCTGTCGGTGTTGGACTGCTCGCCTGGATAGTTCCACTGTACCAGATCCGCCTTCGTTGGTGAATCCTCGAACTATTACGCTGTTTCTGTTGCAATTTCGTGTAGAGTGCACTGGGCATCCTGGATGGATTCTTTCCGAAAGGCGTTCGAACCGGGTCACCACTATTCACCGACCCCCAATAGATTGTGAACTCCGTGCTTCACCCTCTGACCTTATGCGTCGGGTTTTTTGAGCAGAAAGCCCCAGGTTTGGTCCCACGAGTCACTCCACGTTTTCGGTGCGGGTAGACGCTAATTATGCTGCTCTTACAACTACGGACTTATAAACATATATTGGTTATGAATTTCGTTCTATTTTTCTACCGTAGTACTTTGTCCGAGGTGTTAACCGCCGGCCTTGCTCCTATGTCGCATTCTACCGCATAGATCTAATTCGTCTCACTTTCTCCTCTTGTTAAATAACTCTTTACTTCGTGACTCTTTTTTATCTCTTTTCAGATACTCACTAGAGATTAACCTCATGTGTTGCCTATGATGAAAGTCATAACCACAATGCTAACACAAAATATCAAGGTGGTATCTCTCTCTGACGACTACATCCTTTTTCACCCTTTGGAAAAGAGCTGACAGCTTTACTCCGGAAATTCTCGACCAGCCAAATCGTTCCAAATGAATTGCCAGCGTATAGCCGATCTTTGATATCTCCATTGGGGTACGACAAGGTTGTCCAGCTTCCTCTTTCCAATTCAGCTGTGCAGCAGATGAACTACTAAGGTGTGTCATAACAGACTGCGAATATGATGGTGTGGAACTGCTCCAGGTCATTCGACTTCGAGACACTGAGTATGCGAACAGCATCGTTGCAATCCGTGAGGGCTCACATGGAACCCACGACATCTAGAGCAGATTGGAATCTTCAGTTCATCACTTTGGTATAGCCTCTGCATCCACAGGATGCTGGGTGCTGTTGCAGGATTGGCGGGATTCTGCTTCTGCTAACAACCTTGGTGGTGAGCAGTTGGAAGTAGTCAAGAAGTTTATGTACCTTGGGAGCTGTATCACTGTTGGTGGAATGTCTGATGAGATCAGAAGTGACATACAAAGGTTGGATGGCGTTTCACAACTTACGTCACATGTGGCGTCGGCGTGATCTCAGTCTATCCGTGAAAAGCTGAGTGTACAGTACCGTTGTAAGGGCGGTCCTGTCATATGACTCTGAAACCCGATCCGTCTGCGCGGAGGATGTTTATATGGTATCTGTTTTCAACCACCGATGTCTCCGAAGCATTAGCTGTGTATGGTGGATCACCCTGCCACGTGACGAGTTGTTGGTTCGGGACGGATAGAGTCTATTGACTTATGCATACTGAATCGTCTCGTGACGTCTTGGTACCACATCTTGTGAATGTCACTCCCTGCCACACTATGTCTTGTTCGAGATGTCAGTCTAACTGTAATCGTCAGCCTGTGGTCAGTGCGTACTCGTTTGGGGTATGACAGCTCACTCTGAATCTTGCTTCAGTAGAGCGTTCCCCCTTGTAGCTGGCGTCTGGTGAGGATGGGCACTTTTGGTTGAAGACGCCGTTGCGATTGGTCGCAAAATAGAGGTCGATGCCGCTCGTCCCGCGAATTTCTCTGTACATCGGTATATTTTCCTTTTTGTTCTTCTACATCTTCCTTCTTCTATACTTCACACAGTGCCCTCTTTCTCCTCATGGTGTGGCATAGAGTTTTAACGTAGTATATATATATATTAATATATATATATATATATATATTGCACTAGCGAACCAATTTACTTTCGCTTATGTCCACAGCTGTGGGTTCATCTGTCATGTTGTTTTATCTGAATAATATGGATATGGGCTGCTGAAGTGAAATTTCATATTCATCAATGCAAATCTTCAGTACTTTACTTGCGTTACCTGAGTTTTTTACTGTCTCTACAAATTATGCTTGTGTCCGCTTTCCAAAGCATTATATACTAAAGCTACGAGTCAGCGAATGTTGTTTGAGGATTGTTATTTTAGGTGATCTTTTGGCTATCAGGGGACCACTGGTTTTGATCGAACCGGATTCAGTCAATGAGATGCAAGATCCGACGTTTTTTTAATTGCTAATTTCACTGTATCCGGTAGTGTTGCGATTGTGAACTTTGCACACAAACATGACACTTATCTTAAGTCAACCGTTTTCCCCTTGTAGATATTGATCGACACTTTCGGAAGATTCTGTGGTTATCGGAAACAACGTGGTCGACCATTAGACATCGTATCGTCACTTTTTCGCAATTCTCCGAGAGTCAAAAATTCCAGATCACTCATGTCCTCTCACCTTCCCAAGAGAAATTTCAATCAAAAGTCAACTCCATTTATCTATCAGGATATCAACTTCTGCTTGCTTCAAACGATCATATCCATTGGTCTCTAAATTGGAATGATCAGATCTGCAGAGTCTGAGCAAACAACGCTTTCGTCTTATTTAATCGATTGCATCATAGACAATGCTTAGCTGAACTCCTCCGCCTGTTAGCTCTATCCTCATCGAATTTTCGCGTACGACTGAAGCCTATACGTAACCCTGTTCTCTCAGTACACACCATTATCCATGCTGTCTACTCCAGAAGCAATCCCCTGTGGCAATATGGACTCTCTGTATCTTACTTTCTTGATATCAAATGCGCCCACGATACACGGCACCAAACGCACGTGATATCTGGACAAATAGCACGCCGCATCAAAATCACTGGGAGAGCACTCGTGCATTCAGATCGAGACTTATTCATTAGTATTTCACATCTGTTTTTGTTTCTCTCATTTATTGAGCAAGATGAATCCACTAATGCGCATTTTTCTAGCAGTGTATGTACCATCACAACCAGCTGAATTACATCTCTCTGTTTTTTTCTCTTTCCTTAACGAAGTCTGACCACTACTTTCCTACAACACGAACGAGTCTTTAAATATTCTGACCTTTGACGCAGCACATATTGTTGCTTCCATTGTAGCTGAGGGTTTTCAATTTTCTAAGGACATTTAAGATATCGGCTTTGTTTCTCGCTTATATTTTCCGTAACCTTTAAGTAGTTGGACTGCCATATTCGATAACTCAGATAGCCAGAGACGACTTTTACCTTAGGCTATTTGCGCAACCCGATCACTAGTGCTGTATCTAGGACGGAGTGTTTCAAAAATTTGACCAATTTACATGCCATTCAACAGGTTGTAACTTCAGTGATCACATGTTGTGTTCTCACTTGTTCCCGACATCCTTAAACTCTTCAAAGTGTAGTGTCTCAAGGTTCAAACTCATCAGATTACTTTCTCAATCATTGACAGTGCGAACTGTTATCGTAGGACTACTTTACTAGAGATATCTGAATTATCTTTTAAATTAGAAAGTACATTTTTTTTACGGATTCACCTAGAGGAATGGAACGTAATGTTTTGTACTGTGTCCTGTAATGACCAAATGTATCGTTTCATTCAGTGATCACGTGCACTTGGTTCAAAACCTCTAGTTCCACCCACAACGGTAAAGAGCAGCTAGACGCAGTTGATCACGTGCGTGTTCGAGGCAAAGTGATTACGGATGGGAAACAAGGAATGTCTCATTGGTCAAAACAACACTATTACAGAGTCTTTGAAAAGAAGCTCAGCCTTGACAGCTCTCTTTTGTAATAACAGATTTTACTCATTAGAGAGAAGCTTCAGGTCGATCTGGAGTGATCTAACTGGCACCCTGATTTTGTTGGGCCACCGTCTGAGTAGCATAATTCTCTTATTGGGTGATGTCTCTGAGGCCTATATGAACACGGATGTCTGTGGTAGGTTGAAACTGTCAATCGAGTAGAGTAAGTAATGTCTCGACGGTGTCCAGTTCGTTAGCGGTTGATTTTCGCAATCATATTTGGTTGGCTCATCGAATTTACCGTCTGGTTCCTTCTATACCATCAAATTAAACTCTGGATCTCCGGTTACTAATTACTCCACCTTGGTTATCCGATTCCGATGCTGGGTCTCCGAAACTGGACACTTATTTTTTCCATCGTTTTGACGATTGTACGTTTCTTCCCTACGAGTTTTTCTTGTCGGACCATCTGTTGGATCAACTGGGAATGCATAAGGTGCACTATACAATGGTTTTCCAGAAATTGTCACAGTGCCAAGCAGTGGTTGACTTTTAGATTAGGTGTTGTGCAACAAATGAACACGAATCCTAGAATCACATCCTCAGTCAGTCTCCCTCGTTTGACTCTAATATAAAGCGCTTTTAAACTTGTCGACTGAGTGCTCCGCACTTAACTTGGATTGGAGATGATTCGGCGTGAAATGGGCATGTTCATTGCTGTACGAGGCGGAATGTTGGTTAAACCGTTCAAGCGAATTGCACGCTGCTGTCCGATGCAAACGTACCAGGATACCCGAATTGGCCGAACAACTGTTGACGTGGTCGTCGTTAGACATCTCACTAGAACGATTTCACGCCGATTGGAATGAACGTCTGCCGCAACGAGATGGTTGATTCCACCTGGTAGATATGCAAAACCAACATGTTAGCGAGGCATTGGACGTGTTGGATAGGGCCAAGATAATGATATTTTTGTCGGAGCGCAACTGGACAGCTTTAGGCCAAATCTTCGGTCACACCGTCCGTTCCAAGCCGATTAACAAAACTTCGTGTCAAGATGAGCTACGTAAAACTGTTTCAGAACAACTTGGAGGAGTGTTGCTATAACGACTATTCTATCTGCAGCTAGTAGATGTGGGTTGATAGCTCACGGCGTAGGGAGCTGGTACAGTTGTTCACTCAACTGAGATAATAGCTAACACCCTCGAAATTACTCGAAAGCCGGCTGGATCGTTTTGTTTTCTCAGGTTGCTGACGTAACACTCTCGAGTATGCATGGTGATGCCTGGATGGATAACGTCAAGTAATCTATTTGACACAATTTCTGACTATAATGACGACCACAATCGTCCTCTTTCGATAAACTTATTATAAGGTCTGGTTGCATGTTGTGTAGATCTCTTGGTCAGCTTTCAACTTAGAAAAATATTTTCTTTTTACAGGAACACAAATCACAGTATTTTTCTGTGTGCCTTTTAAACATGAAACCAACAACCATGGAATAATGTTATTATGTGCGTGAGATAATTGAAAGGCTGGAATTTACGTTGTTTGGCAAAATGTTGTAACCGTGTTTTTCATTCCCACGACTCACTCGCCAATGCTCACTTGCTGGTAGGTGTCAGATGTGATTTCACTCACTGGATATCGAGTTCATTAACTAATACTCAAAATGAGTGACCGGTTTTTTAAATTCCAACCTTGTTACAAAGGATACTGATTAACAGTCCTAGAGGGATGTGGGAATGAGTGGAAGAGAATTCACCAGGCTACTGCACGGATACAAGGTGGCCGTCGACAAGTTGGTGATTCATCTGAGGTCAACGCGCAGCCAGACTACGCGGAATATGGGAGACTTAATTGAAATAATGTGGCCGAAGTTTTATCCATTCTGGTTGGAATATGATTAGAGGCGCTTTTCAGCTCATTTAGACACTTAAGCTTCAGGTGGTTACACAAAGGATGTAGCAACTTCCCAATCATGTTCCCTGCCTCAATTATCGAGAACAAGTGTGAATACTCCTGCTGGCTGAATCACACGTACTGCGTCGACTGAAGCGAGCAGAACATCACGTTCCCCGGAGTGCTCGCTAAAACGACGTCATCTTAAGCGATGAAGAAATGAATTAGAGGGTCACAATCACCGGTGCGCATTACAGAAAGAGAGGAAGTTTTTACATCCCTCATGTATTTCATAGAGGCTATCTGATAGTCCAGGATGAGTTTTCCTCTGAATTAACAACTAAACTAGTCGTTGTAGACGAAAACTGAACGTCAGATTCTTATTATCATCACCCTTGAAAAACACTTCTGTTCCAGAAGCCACAATTTAGACTTCATCCAACAAAACACTATCCCAGTATCCGCACCTCCACTGCACCAAATCGTGGTCTTTATACCATACTGCCGGGTATTCGAATTGGGCTGCGCGCTGTCCTGACCTGAACCTCATGAAGAACCTATGGGACAGAGACACAATGAACTTGTGCGCAAACGTACGGAGTTTTCAAAACCGGGAGAAGCCCACAAGTGCCCTGTACCAGAATTGCAGAACATGGAGCAGAATTATAAAATCCCTGGCGAATAACGTTCACAGAAGAGGCATTTCAGACTTAGCAAAGAATGAGAAGCATATGTTTCATCAACTTCTGCGAATTCGGTCTCAGAATATTGTTTACTCTGATCTCAATTGTTTCGCGCCTATTTGAGCATTCTCTCATTCCAGTTGGTTAAGCTATGCTTTAAAATGTTAAAAGTATATTTTGTTTTGTATTTCTGCAAATTTTTGCAGGTTGAACTTTCTGAGTTAAACAGTTATCAAGATATTACAAGAATAACAATTGATCTGTCGTTATTTCGTGCACTTTCTATAATTTAGTATTCAGTCTACCTTCTTCGTCATCGTCATTGTTGCTCCCTCCTACTTACAGTCTGATTGAGGTATCCAAAGGAATAGACTGAATGTTCAGGAACTTTTGTTGCAAGTACGCATAGAGGCTGTATTTCATTCACTCATCGGGTGCCCTTGTGGTCGTCCGAAAACGTTTACCGCCCGTTTATGATGAGAGAGTCGAATAAAATTTTTCGGAAGATGGTGCACACCCATGTTGTTACACAACAAACTTTGTGGCATGAAATTCTTGTACCGCGAAAATGCCTTCAGACCAGCGTTCCCTGGCCGGTTTCATGCTTACTTAGTAGCTACAAATAGCCAGAATAGGATATCTAACTATCAGCGTTTGTCTTACTGGTTAAGGGTCCCGTAGACAACGTTCGTGACGGGACGATTCTTTTGCGAATTACATTCATTCCAGTACACGGATAATCTCTTCGCTGTTTACACACTGTTTTCGAAAGTTAGATTCAGGCGCTGGGGTGTCTTGGGGCTTGTTGTGAATTAAACCTTGTTAGTAAGCCGTTGATTGTTTGAAGGACGTGGGCTGTACCCAGTTATCGTCTACTACCATATATAGTGCCGAACGTTTAGTCCCTCAGCCTTCGGCTATAAGGCTGAGTGGACGCATATTTGTTAAGCGTACAGATTCGATAGACAGGCAATGCCAACTGGTTTGGTCAGGTGACAAGCAGGTTGTACAGTAAGAAAGGTAGGCAACGAACCAATTAGCAAACGTTGACAATCTATAAATCTGGTTGGGCTTAATCAGCTTGGCATGCACAGTGGTCGATCCAGTCTGCGTCTTAATTAATCGGTTTTTCACGCCGTCGGAAAGTCAAGATGTCAGTGCGTCTCAGCCCTGGATCAGATCGGCTGCCAACTGTGCCTATCGTGCCTTTCGGGTTCAATTTGAATAGGATGGCTCTAAACTAGCATTGTAACTGATCGTTTACAAACGTTTTGTTCCAGAAAAAGCCCCAGATTACACAAATACATGTTGACCATAATGATGTTCATTAGGATTTGAACAATACTGTCATTTTTAGGCTTAGTCAGCACGTCGACTCTGCACAAACCGCATCTATTGCTCTGCCACTTTTACGTTTTACGTTTAAAACCGAAATGCATACGGAGATCGGCAAATATCTTCGTATTTTGGACCATTTGTACCAAGGAACATGTTTAGCCTACTTCAGGATTTCAATTATGTCTTTTCTGCATATGGTCAGGCTCACAGCCATAATAACCAAAATTCAGATGGCATTCCAAGCAAGCTGTTTTCAAGGTTGAAACGAGGCAAACGGATTTGCATATGCCATTTAGTAATGTTCTGTTTTGTAGATCGTTTTGTGCACGAAAGTAAACCGCTTATTTTAAGGAATTTCCATTATTCCCTAGCGTCAGTTAGAATGCCCCTTTGAATCCGATTCAGTATCATTGAGATGCATACAAGACACATTTGTTTTTAACTTACATCTGATCCAGTGTCGTTGGAGTTCGTCAGGTGAAAATCAATGTACTGTAGTTTTAACGATTGGTTCCAAATTTTTCATATAAGTACAACTCGTTGATAGGTTAGCCGGCATAGCTTTGCACAACTTCATTACGGCGATTCAAATATACGTATTGGAAAGCCAAATAACCAACCCGTGAATTTACTTGTCAGCGCACTGTAGTAGACTGTTTCCATCCCTGATTCCATCACTTTCGTGTGACCTGTACGTCCAATTATATGTTGTTGAAATCTGAGGTCGTGATAGTTCTGGGAAAGATTGTGACTCTAAATTCAAGCTACCTTGACTACTCTTGTCTAGAGTTGATCACCCTTGCGGCCTATATACACAATGTCAAGTCGCCTACCTGTTCATCACCTGCTGTTTAGTTTCGTGTGATCTGTATGGCTATATGGTGCGAAATATTATTGCAGCTCCCAAACCTAAGCAGTAAACGTGTTTGCTGTCGTGGGGACTCGATTTTTCGGTCCTGAATTCGGTTTTGGCTACCCCGATCAGTCTCCATTCAACAATACTGAGCATGCTGGTATTGCAGCGTTAAGTACTGTCTTGTATGTAAACTGAAACTATATAAAAAGAACTTCAACATGGAATTTTTCACTGGCAATTAGAAAACAAATCTCATTAATCAGTCCAAATGGTGTACGTGAACTCTCCCTAACTGCCAAGTATGTTGTTGTAAGCTAGTGAAATTCGACGTCACTAGTAAGTTGCTGTCCATTTTTTCGTCAAGTCCTCACGTTGTTTTTCTCTATCGGTTAAATTGATCTACTTAGATATCGTTGCTTTCTCAAAATCATTTTCTTTGGCTGCTACGTTGGTGTTTTCCAACCCACTCGTCTTATTTTTGCTTCTCACATTAAGCTGCTTTCTTTGTGTTCTCCTTCACTCTGTGCCTAACGTGGGATTGTGGCCCTCGTGAAGTACCCCAGCACACATTATTGCTTGAATAACTCTTAAGATCACTCAGCGATATCGACGACGATTATCAATCTTGACTGAGGGTTAGAGCTCCAGTCACTTCGGTCTCTTCCATATTGGTTTTTACAGCCTGTAATTTTTCAGCTCACCTACAACCCGATCTGTTACGCGGCACCAGACGTTTTGCAGCGTAAACGTCAAAAACCTAAGTTCCAATGTTCTCTACTAATTTTCTTATCGTTGATCAAAACTCTGCATATGTGAACTCGAGAGAAACTCTGAAGCCGAAATAGCATTCGGCTCATTAATCGCTCGAATAAAATATGTAAGTCAGTTTTGCTGTTATGACTATTGTTACCTATATTGTTATACAACTTATTACTGCAAGTTGGAGTCCCTGCCATCCTGAATACCCCGGCGCGAGCACAGCCAACTGTGCTAGCATACCCATAGTCTAGGTTACGGGTTATTCCATGTGACCACAGGTTACAAAGCGATGGTTAAATTTAAATCGGATTTTGCATGACCAGGTCTGGTGGTGCAGTTCTCGTTTTTGCGAAGTATGAATTTTTTTCTGATTCTTCAATAAACACACTCCCAGAACCATACACAGTACATTGTTGAAGTCGAGTTGGGTCCAGTCCCCTCCCAGAAATAGGAACAGTACGGACAAAGCCCAGCACCAAACGACTTTGAAAACATCGCTTAGGCAAGCCAAACTCTAATGTGCACCAGACACTAGAGACCTCTCTGATGTTTACTCAACTGACCTGAACAATGGATAGGATTCAGTATAGTGACAAACAATATGCCGGTCTCAATGGGTCCATTTCGAGTTTCTGTTAAAGGCATCTGTGTACAGGTCTGAATTGATGGATTCCACGCCGAATCAATGTCCACCAAATAATTGCTGATACGTGCGAGTAGTGTTATCCAGTGATGACCTCCTACAAGTGTGAGTTGTCTTTACATTTGTGTTGTCTCAAACACAACACTCACACTGGCTCCGCATTAAAAGATGGTTCTTTCGTTTGATTCACTTTTTAACTGGTTTAGAACAGTTAGCTAACTGGGCGGTATATTGTAAAGTTTACTTTTTTTCTTTCTCATACCGGATTTCTTAACTTGGTTTTGAATCTGCACAAAACAATAATGATGGTGTTGTCCTGCTAGTTGATAATTCTTATGTTCGACCAGTTGTTAGCTGGTTGTTGTCTGACCTGGACAGTTTGACAATAACCCATCACGCGTGTATTCATGTTGTTGTCTGGCAGCAGTTGTTTCATTTTGCAGTGCTGATTGACTTCTTGTTTGTTGTCTGTCTTCATGTCCAAGCCACCAAACGATAATGATGTTGTTTATCTGGATGCATGGTTCCTCATACTTTTATAATAGTTATATAATCGTTACGACAGGTTGACGACGACCACGCAATATTATACTTCTTCTGAAAAGGTCATTAGTTATTGATAAGTAATTAAGCATTTTGGTCAATGTAAGTTGGACATCACTCACAGTTGACTGCACCTCTCGCATGCTCGTATACTTTTCGGCCAGCCTGCTGTTGGATTTCACAAAACGGTTACTGTCACCTTCGAGACGATCGGTCAACCTGGGCATGACTCAGGCGAATGTGGATGGGAGCTTGCTTATGGTAATTCAGTCGGTCTAATGTCAGGTCATTGGCACAGTAATCAACATGGCTGTCATAGAATTGCGGCTGAATTCCAAATCCCGTCCATGGCAAGGATATACAGTGCTGACATGCTCTAGCAAGAGCGACACTCAATTACAGTGCTTCTTTTCGTATACGTTATTAGTACTCTAGAACATTATGAACAGTGTTGACGTGACCCTGGTATTGGTCATGAGTGCATGTTAATTTTGGTGGTTTTCTCAGAGTAGTCCTCTCCTACTCACTGTATCCTTCTCACACCCATTGGGATCAGATTACCCACCCTCCCAATACAAAACACTTTCATTTCCCAGACACTTCTCTCCCGAAAGGTATTTCTGATTGAGAGCACTACTATATCCTATCCAGTCCGATGTGTGGTGATCCATCTGTCAGTTTTCGATCATTCTATTATGCATCTAATAGGCCTCAGTTGTTTGTTCGCCATTATTTACCTCGACTTGGCACTACTCGGTTTGTCACTGAAGACAAGTTACAAAAACTACTAGCTGAATTGTGTATTTGCTTAGGGCATCCTTCACGATACTTTTTATATTTCGCTTCCAAGATGGCCTAGTTTGATAAATTGTGATCTGTCAAGCAATATTCTAAACAACACTCCACTAGTTGCTTTCAAGTGTTTTTTTCTTTTCATTTCTGCTGGACAACTTTTTTGTTTCTCAACCTTGCCGAACGATTGGTTTGCTCGATAGATTAGTGTTGTACAGCAGTGCTTCCTCTAGAAGGATAACTCTAAAGAACAACTTCGGTACTGTCCCGCGGAGTTTCTGTGAAAATTTAAAACCTCAAAGAATGCACTTATACGCCTACAAAAGCACATTTCTGGCCATAATTTCCACGAGCTATTCCTCCTGAAACTACGGAGTCTCATCCGTCGAAATCTGGAGTCTGGTCGACGCAGGACGACTGACTGAACCATTCTACGGGCAGCCAGGTTTATTCCCTGTCGTTAGTGTCATTAGTTCATCGGTTTTACGGGAACAAATGTCACTTCTGTCACTTTGTTACATTTCAACCGGAAGATCAGTAACGGATCCTGGATATCACGGGATCCCTATCCTGTTGTCCTCTAAGTCACATGAGCGTACGATACTTTGATTTCAAGTTATTTACCCAATACGGTGCGTAATTCCTACTTGACATCTTTATTGGTCTTAACGCGTTGCTCACGCGAAACAGCCCATACCCAGATTCGATTGCACCCAGTTCGTGCCGATTTGTACATTGTTGTGATCTTGGAATTAAAGCGCATAGCTTACACTGCAAGTTTTCAGCCTACTGTAATCGACACACAGAACGGAATTAAAGTGAGCAACTACCAAAGAAAGATATTTCAGCCTTTCAAATAGTGTTTTACCTTGTAAGACGAGCACAGCAAACCAAATACCTAAATAGCTTAGTCTCAGGATGACTCAGGAGGGCCAAAATCGACACGCAATAGAGCGGACATGATGCGGTTATTCGAGGTGTTCATGATGTACTGCATGATTGTCCTCTCACTTAAAAGAGACCAGTTGATCAGTCCCGTCAGTGGCCTCCAATGAGATGGACTACTGTATTATCCAGCTAACCGCTTCTTATACATTCCAGGTGAACTTCACTTTTTCGGTAAACTGATTTTAAGAGGAGACACTTGATGTGCACCTCCCTAGTATCGGTTGATCTCGTGTGACACCACTGCGATTACATTCCACATTTTTGCAACTCCATTGGGCAGTTTTGGAGCGGCATTCAACGTTGATTGAGTTGCTTCATTCGCTTAATTTCAATCCGCAGACCTGCCTTGAAGCCTTGCAGTTTCTTGTCACCAATTTTGACCGGTGGCACCGAAAACTTTTGACTGAACAAGAGCGTTGTCTTGGACTGGAGCGCACCGTTGAGCAACTGGCTAGACAACATCGAGCCCTTGAACTCCAACTCAGTCGTTGTTACGCATCCTTCGACGATACTGGATTTGATGTCTCTCATTCATCACGCGGTGGGACGTTGCGTAGAAGTGAGTGCATCTTTACTGTAAACTAAATTTTAATAATCATTTTGCCCGGTTAAGCATTTTCATTTTTTCTTGACATGTTTCAATTCTCATTCGCATGACTACAGGCGTCATTTTATTCACTCTTCTTTGCGTTCTTGTCGTGAACAATAGGGTGACGGTTGTTGAAGCTCTTGCTACTCAACCAGCCTTTTACTGACTGTCGCTTATGTCAGTGACGATTAGGATCATTGCTGGGAACTGCCAGCACTATTAGCCTCGTGGAATGATCGCGTGAGCAATGCGGCAGTTCGCCGGCGCGTATTCCGGAACGCTCGGGATGCGCGATCAATTGGTCAACTACTCACGTTGCACAGCCTGCGATGGTTAGGTCACGTACTCCGCATGCCAGCTGAGCGTTTACCGTACCGGGCATTATATACTGAGACCACCAACAGTTGGGTGAAACCACGTGGTGGTCAAGCGACAACGTGGTCACGAAATATGAAGACCCTGACTGCTCCACTGAGTAAAGTGGGTAGGTGTCGCCTGCCTGGATGGGGTCCTCGTGATCACTCAAACCGCTGGTTGGAGACGCTATCCGAGATGGCGGCGTGTCGCAGTCAATGGCGTACCTGCATCCATACCATTTCTAGTTCTTCCGCTTAGACTTCTATTAATTTTCAACCTTCTTAGTAACGTTTTTCTAGGATATTCCACGTCACTGGGTTTTGAGAGCCGGTAGTGAAGGAACGGCACCCGACAAGATATGCGACACAACAGTAACCTGGTGTCGGCACAAACCTTTGGAGGCTCATGGCTGCTATTGAATGATTGATGATGATGATGCGTGTGCTGAATCTGGTGCATGTCATTAACAATTTATGCTGACTGCAACCACACTGCTATTGGAAAAATGAGTCAGGCTATAGTTTTGTGAGTTGTTATACACTTACCAGGTAGAATTGAATCTACTTTTCAACATTTATTTTGATGCGGTTCGATAGCAGAATGACTATAAAAAGTTGGTAATGCTGTTGTTTGGCCACCGCATGAACCTATCCAGCTTTTACGTTCAACAACATCAAGCTGATCACTGATCACGAGACATCTGACCTCACCCACAAAGTCTATGATTTGAGGTTTCAAAAAAGTTAATTAATCGACACGTTTCAAAAGTGCTGAATACGGTACATATGGGTGTTTTGTTTGTTGATGCTATCTACTTGATGCGAAATCTAAATCGAGTCACAGTGGTAAAGTCACTCACAGCTGTTGGACGTGTTCAACTCGATGGATGCGTTCAACACGTTGTCTGGACGTAAGCAGGTTTGAAAGGCGAACGAAATCAGCTTGAACCTTACAAGTATGGTATCAGAGTTCGCAAGCAATCCAGTGATAGTATGTCAATAGTTTATTGTGGCGCACCTTGCTGAACACCTGTTGCATAGAAGTTTTATCACTCGGCCTTATGTGTTTGCTATTCGACCGAAAATTAGATGAAGCAGCTTGATTCGGAGTACATTTTCGGAATTTACACAGCAGATCGAATCTCTTGTTCTGTCATCAGAACTCAGTATTGAACACTCCAAAACTGCCTTGGTTAACACGTTCTAACTCTAGACCGCAATTAAGTAGTATTTTTATGGAACGGCGTATCCACGAGGCTGGAGAGTTCGAGAACAGTCGATAATACATTGTTGTTGAAGCCCTGCAGAAATTGTTTTGATGCACAGGTCAGTTTACTTGCAGAAAGTGACTGATATCCCGAGTGATTCGCCTAAATTTAGCAGCGTGTTAAACGAAAAAGATAAAACCGACGCGATCGTGAGAGTTATTTCTAAAACTATGAGAAACCTGAAGCAAGCAGGGTTTGATAGACTCCGTGACATTTGAACGAATTCGACCAACCTGAAACCATAATACCCAGACTGTATGGTTTACCGAAAGTTCACAAGGAAAGATGATCATTACACCCGATTCCGACTATGTGCAACTCTCCGTATCATTCGATGGCACAATGCCTAGCAGAGACACTGGAGACCGTGCGGATGGACATCAAGGTGCACTCGTTCGTCACTTTAATCCAGTCGTTGAGTGTGAAAAACAACAGAGTATTTCCCCTCGATATATGCTGTCAGTACACAGTACACTTGTAGAAACCGTTGACTACTTTTGTGGGTATGTTCGTTTCAAAGGCTTGCATGTGAGCTTGCTTGTAGACACACGATCAATGGATATTTATTTGCACATAACATGTACAGCCTCAGCTTATTTGGAAGAAATACCATCAGCTAGACCCACTGTTAGCAGATATCTTCATGTTAATGCCAGATAGGGCTACGCTTCGTTGGATTCTTGCAAATAGCACCTTCTGCAAGGGACAGTTGACGAAACCGTGATTCTAGATAGTTTGTTCGCTGAGGCGAACGCATGGCATCATAATTTCAATTTTACACTTCGAGACCGAGAAAGATGGACGAATATCCTTCCTGGATGTGACATTGAATCGTCGTGTAGACGGTTCAGTTCAGAGAGTTATTCACAAAAAGAGCACTTGAAACGGCCAGTACACTAATTTTTAGCCACGTACCTTAGGCAGAAAGGAAACCTTGTTCGTAGTTTGACATACAGAGTTATGAAATTATGCACTGATGACACGATTGAAGCGGAACTACTATATATACGACCGACATTCTCAAAGAAAGCCCACCCCAAAAACTTTATTGATAGACTGATGAAATTGACAGCACCGAAATGTAAACTCCCATTTGCGGGAAAGAAAAGTTAGCTTATGTGACGCTAGACTACAAAGGTAAGGCGTTGGCTGAACTGGTGACTCGTAGAATAAGTAACGCAATTCGAAAAGATCTGCAGTGCGGCACAATTGCGAATCTCGTTCAGATCCAACCCGATAGCTTGAGTACAGCTCAATGGTACATTGCCTAAATATGTGACCTCATTTTGTGTTCAGTCCTCCATATGCTCCCATGGATCAGGTTACTTCGGTCACACAGCCAGGCGATTTACATAGGCAGAACGGAGTGGCAATAACGCAATTGGATCAACGAATACATACCAGTTCGGGTCCGTAAAATGATCACGGTTGCCACAATATTTCAATCCAAACAGGACGTGATACGTCACAAAGAACCCGCGTCATTGGTCGCTCGTCACTTGTTGACATATCGACATCAACTATACCCTGGAGAATGCATTTCGGATAAGTTGCGCAACAAGAAATCGAAAGTCTCTCCGGTTCGCGGAGGCGGTAGCAATTAACATTCGGAAACCATCCCTCTGTATACAGAAAGACTTGCCCATCGGTACCAGATTGTCCCTGATAACCCATGCGCATTGGTGTGTGTGTGTGTGTGGATGTGGTTATTGATTTTGTTGTTTTGCTTCAAAATTCTTATTAAATTTTGTTATATAAATCTGCGGACTGCAACATGAATCTGACGAAATGTAGCGAAATGTACTTCGAGGGGTACATCGCACAAAACTGTTTCTGACCTCTTTGTTTAAATTTGCAATTCGAAAAAGTTTTTGTTTTTCTTCGTCATAACGGATGTCGCACTAAGCGAAAGGTGAAGCAACCCAAATATTTATAGAAATGGGGCGTTTCCCTTTCCCCTTTAGACGCACTCTTCAAACGAACCTAGTGCTTCCTGTGTTTGACTATTTCACAATTAGGACTTTCATTCCCTTCAATCGATACAAAGAGAGAAGTTCAATTGGGTCACTTGAGAAGGTACTTAGTCGTTTTGTTCATTGTCATCATCATCATTATAGACCGCAATACATCAGTGGTTCACCCTGATACCTCACTGCCACACAACAATGATGAGGAGAAAACAAATCCTGTGTAGGAAGAGAGAAGAAGAAAAAAGAAGAAAAGGGAAAGTGAGCTAATTACTAAAAATAACTACGTCTACATTCAAACATACAACATCAAGGCGCCTACACCTTGCAAACAAACAACCGAGCTGTAAGTGAAAGTAAGGCGTCATCAGCAAGACAGCTTCCTTACGGCTTTCACTGCCCCGCATCATTAAGTGCACTCACTTCACAGACAACTCGGCCAAACAACGACACATTCACGCCACTGAGCTCGATTAGCCGCCATCTCACCTAACGTCTCAAGCCACCGACTCTGTGAGTCGCGAGGGCCCCAGCCCGGGAGACGAACCCGATCTACAGTGACCAACCCTTCGTGAACGATTTCATTTGTCTACGCCAGGTCATCATCTGTCCACCTCGCACCTTGCGCCAGTCGGCCGTAGCGTCAGTAGAGTGTTCGGTGTGACAGACGACTAGCTGGCATCCTTAGTACATGACCTAACCATCTAAGTCTGTGCAAATGTAGCGACTGAACAAAAGAACTCGTTTGACAATCAGTGCCAAACACCCGCTTCCTAACCTCGTTGCTTACTCGCTGGTGCCACCCGATACGAGCGATTGAACGCAGACATCGGTGGTCAAATACCTGAAGACGGTTCACGTCCTCTACCCTGAGCGGCCAGGTTTCGCTGCCGTAAAGTAATACAGCCCTCACTGTTGTCTGATATACGCGACCCTTAAGCTTCAGAGAAATACCTCTCTGTCGCCATAGGTGTCTTCAGATTAGCGAACACCGCCCTAGCCTTGGAAATACGCGCTTCTATTTCATTCCCTACACCTCCGCCGCCGCCGCCGCTGCCGCCGTGATGCAGCTTCCCAGGTATACAAACCGGTCAACAATCTCCATGACTTCATTATCTAACATTAAATCTACGTAATCACAGCAATCTTGCAGAAGCACTTTGCATTTTGAGGCTGCAAAGCGCATTCCGAAGTACTTAGCAGAACGCGAAATAGCGTCCAGTGTTGTTTGTGCCGCTTGAAAGTTGTCAAACAGCATAATCAAGATCAGTCAGTCTTTCACCAGGTAGGAAATCCTACCCGACATCTTGTGAGTGTCACAGGCAATCCTTCATTATTTTGTCCGTGACAAAGTTGAACAAAAATGGTGAAAGGGGACAGCCTTGACGTACGCCGCTCCTGGTGCTGAAACTGTCAGATACTTCGCCGTAAACCCTAACCTGAGCTGAAGTATGGGAATAAAGCGCCGACAGTATGTTCACATACTTAGTCGGTACACCCCTACGTTTAAGCGACTCTAAAAGTGTAGATCGATCCACCGAATCGAACGCACCTTTACAGTCGTCAATCACAGAGCAGTGAACCCATTCTGCTACTTTTTTTGTAGTGATTTGTTTGGTGATTGCTCAGAATGCTTCAGTTCTGTGGCTGCATACTTCTGCTCTCTGTCCTTTCCTTCCTCACTGAGATGTTAATATTTTTAATTTCCAAGGCGTTGTAAACGTATAAAGAACTTAGCTTTTAGCTGGATCACTCTTAGGCAAAGTAGTTCAGTGCGAAAATTCACTTCAGCTTCTTGCATGTGAAATCTATCCATACTAAAGCGATCCGTTTACATTTTAAACTGACTGGGTGTATTTAAACAAACGTGAATACTGCGTAGTTCGTTATTGATTTTTACCACTGCCTGGCGGAAAATTTCTTGTGGTGCTGATCGTAATGGTGCCCGACACTCATAATCAAGCCGGCCTAGGATGGCAAATTGATCGATGTTTTCTGTAAGTTTTACTGATAAGTAGTTTGACAGCTTTGATAAATCAGAAAAGACTCAATTGCGAAGAATGTGGTTATCGTTTGGATTTAAGCCGACAACAGGATTAGCATGCTCAGACGTGTCAAGTGCCCTACCAGCTGAGCTGGAAAGCCACATCGACAACTCTGAAATGCCACAGTTATTCTCAGTTGCCCACCCAACCTACTGCATCGTACGGAATCTACCAACTCTTCCTGGAGGTTGACTGCCCAAACAGGATTCCTCAATCAGTTTATGTCGGAGTCCACTAACTCCACCAGTAAGCATTGCAATTCCATTACTGATAAGTGTTTTCCAAAAAATTCTACCGACTTGATCAGTCGGTACATGAAGTCCGTCAGTATGATACAGATGATTTCCTTCTCCACTGATTTTCCGATAGTTTCAAGTATCGGTGATGCAATGTTGAGGTCAAAGGTACACTTTTTGACTGGCTTTATGCGAAAAGCAGCGCATCATGGGATCCCGTACTAGAACCACTGTTGTGTATTGACGATACAAATTTGGCTTGAGAGGTAGTGGTGAAAGGGACGGTTTATGCTCCCGAGTTACGGACAGTCGTATCCCGTTTCACACGACCGAATGCAAATCAATGCGCATTCATCATTCGTTTCGAGTACTCTTCTGAAGATGAGAAGCTTGGTACCAGTATTCACGTGTATGAATTATGGAATTATGACTTCATACGATTTGAATCTGCCTCTGAAACGGGCCTCAGTAATGAAGCAGACTAATTTGGTACGTTTTTGCTTATTTGACTCCCTAAAGCGCTTCATTTCCAGATATTTTCAATGATATTTACTCCCTGGTGCCTTCTCACCTTGAGCTATGCATCCAAATTTTTCACTCACACCTCATGAGAAACGCACCGTTTACTGGAAGGTATTGTATCTGGTCTCCCTCCGTTCTGTTCCAGCCAGGACAGCAAACTATGATAATAGCTAAGTAACAAGCACAAAGTGTGCTACTATCACACTCTACTTTGTATCGGAGCTTATAAAAACACATGGAAAGCATATTAAACGGTTCCAAGAATCGGAGCGGCGTACTTCCAGGGTCGTAAGCGGTAGGTAAGATGACACGTGATTGTGAGAAGCGGAACAGTTCAAAACTTTCTGGGACATACGAATGTGCTTTAACAATATTGACTGTAGAAACCTCGCAGTTACTAGGGTGTTAGGAGTGGCATCACGAAAGAACGGGACAGGTTGTTTAAACTGTGGCGATTCCCCGCGCATTATCGACAACTTAGAAATGATGCATACGATCACTCAACAACCCTGCTACTCGTTTCGGGATTCGCTTTCGCTTGGTCCATCTCACTGTTCACAGCTAACTCGCTGCATTCAAAACATCAAATGAACCGCCCGATCCGCGGGCAATACTCATTTAGCGTTCAGATGTGCTCGTTCGGTGATATCTCACCAGAATTTATTTCAATAGCTTTATTAATGATTAATGATTTCAAACGCAGATTTGACGCAGACGTTGTGGATATCAATCTGAGTCTTTATACTGGTTGACCGTCGACGTCATTTACGGCGTAAACTTGAGCACGTAGTTTCACAATTGCTGTTGTTATTTTTGTAATAACATCTGGTTGCTGTACGTTCGGTGGACCATGGTTGGGTTTCTGTTCCGTTCTGTTCTGTCGCTCACAATCTTCCAGTTGGCCTCTTTCTTGATTGGGAATGATGGTTAATCTAGCAAACAAATGCAAATCACGTGTATTCAGAAGGCATATTGTGTTGCTGCCAATCATTATCGACCTTCAGCGGATGATTTGGTTGCGTTTCAACGGACTTCCATGTTAAGGCGCGAATGACTAGTGATTATGCATCTCATTAATAGTAAAATATTACTGTATTATTTCACGTTACGCCATCCTTTGAACAGTTCAGTATCAGACCTATGTTTCTTTAAAACCATTGGTTTTCCTGGTTCCAAAAAAGTCGCTGTGAGTTGGGAATCACTGTGGATACGTAGAATGCAATGTTGAATTTCAATGTAAGCATGGCATGTCACGCGTCATGTTGCTTTACTCGATGGTTTTCAGTTAGCTTGTGTCACATCAGGTGCTGGGTATCAATATACGCCACGGGTTTATTTAGTTCAGGAGCTTTTGCCCTCGAAACATTAAATTGGATGACCCTATACATTCTACTTTTTGGACTCACTCCCGATTCCTATTCACCCGTATAGTTGTACATGTTGTTGAAGTATCACTTTGGATGAATATTTTAGACGCATCTTATTGATTGCTGTTACGTGTAAGATCTGGTCATATGATGTAACACGGTAGCTCAGAGTGGATGCTTGTCTTTCCTGTTACCACCCCGTTCAGTTCAATACTTGAGATGTCATCTTTGAAAGAATGGTTGAAGCGTGATGATATGATGCATCTTTTCCACATGGATGTCAATAACTGAAGACAAACATGAAATTGTTTTTTGGAGGTATTCTTTTCCGTACAATTCACGTTTCTCCTTATGAACATCATAAATTTCGTATCCTTCCTAATTTCAGCTAACTGGTATTTGATTCTTTCAATTTCGACATCAGTTTAACTGTTGTTTGAATTTAATTCAAATTATTATCATGCCATAACGATGTGGTTTTCCGCATCTCTTGAGTTCAACACCAGGTACATCTGGATAAGATGGTACTGTTGTACCAGTTAAACTCGTTCTGCTTTCCACATCGTTGCTATCATTTGCTTGCATCTATCATCGTCTGTAAGTTGTGTTGAACTCCTTCCGTAGATCATAACAAATTTAGTTAGTGATTATTGATCTCGTATAATCTTGCCGTATGCCTAAGATTTCTATATCAGTCGATACTTTTAAAATGCTGTTGGTTTTGATTGACTTCCGATGATGGCAAACTAGTATCCAAAAACAAATCGGTCTGTTCAATTCTGTATCAATAACGCATAGGGTTATTGAATCACGCAACATTGCAATCGTGAAAGTGAACATTGAATTATTTTTGCACTGTATTTTAATG